>JZKD02S1677576.1:163209-188107 GCA_000966675.3 Picea glauca
CACCATCATATATGGGCAACTCAAATTTTACATCAAGTTTTAACAATGGCATTTCATGTTTATTCTTATGAACATTTTTCTTTCCACTAGATTTAGAACTTGAAATTGAAGAAGCAGAGGGAGAAGAAGGAGGTGTTGATGGAGGTGAAGGAGGAATCTGAGGCTGGTCCTCTTCCTCTTCACTTTTTCCCTTTGAAGAATCACCCAAAACTGGTCTCTTCCGTTCCAAGTAATCTTCGTACAAAACTTTCACCATCTCCGACATAGCAAGGAATGTTTTCCGGAACTCTTTCTCATCTTGAGGAATCCCTTCTTCCGATGCCATCTTCTCGCTGTGAGAAGCTTGTTTTCTCAATCCAATTAATGGATTCTCTGCAACAAGCTCGCCTTCACCACGCTATAGCTTTTCCCTTGTTAACATGCAAAACTCAAATCCAAACATCAACTAGCTCTGATACCACTTGATCCATTGGATCTTTTAATGACTTATGGTTGAGTTTTAATTTTGCATGTGTTAATTAACCATTTGAGAAACTTAGTTAAAGAATGAGGAAAGAAGAGGAACTATGACAACCATATACATATTTCTAGATCTGAAATGAAATAAAATACAGCAAACCATAACACGTAGATTGATAACGGAGTTCGGCACAACTTTGCCTATGTCTCCGGGCCTTTTCTCTGTGGGGGAGGCTTCTTTATTTTTGCTCAAAATCTCAAAAGTACATCGCTGCAATGCCAAATGGATACAATACTGATCTGTTCATGTTCTTCCAGATCTCTAGAACCATGCAAAGAAAATGGGACGTGAAACGGACGTTTGGAGCTCCCAGAAATGGTCCGACAGCGTCTCCTCCTCAAAAGCTTCTCTGCATCAAAATGGATTTTGCTTCGTTTCTCTTCCATATAACTCTATTATAACTTCTCTAATGGCTTCGAAGTGGCCAAAAACCCCTATCTGGTCTCTTTTGGTACCTCAATCGGTCGAAAAACGAAGAAGTTATGCCTCCTGGAAGTTTTTCCCTTCAAGCTTTCTGTCACTGGTGCTACAAAACGCACTCTCCTCCCTGTGAACCTGGCACACACGCAATATATGGAATAAAAACCCAGCACCGGGAGAAACCGCGCCAATGGTGCAAACCGTAGAACAGTTAAGGCACTTCCAGCCCCTAACCGCCTAGCACCTAGGCGTATGAGGTCATGGGACCGTGCGCATTAGCAAAAAGTGCTAACCGTTTTTAAAACCGTTAAAACCACATTTAAACCGCGCCAAGGGTTATAGTCATATGTTAATAAGACCATGGGTCAACAAAAATCCACGCGCAAATGGGCGGCTATATATAGCACAGTCATATGTTATGTCGCGCGCGACCAAGTGCTGGGGCTAAGCCCGGACCCGGTCGCGGCCCAAACTTGAACCATATACAATGTTAAATACAAAACTTGCCACTTACATAACAAGAACTAATGCGTGGTATAGCGGTCGGGCAGACTTTGTTAAGGCGTTGCGTAGTGGGGAGGTCCGGGGGTCGAACCCCATGACCCCCATAAAATTTTAATAAACAAACCAAACACCAACAACCAATAAAGGGGTGCCACGTGGCAGCTCGTGATTGGGCCATGTGGCACCCAATTACTTGCCAATTAAACGCCACGTGTCAGCAAATGATTCGTCAACTACCAGCCAATCAAACTGCCACATCATTTTTTCCACATCACCGTACGGATTCTTCCACGTCACATGTACGGCCTCTGCCACGTCACCCTCTACGGACTGCCCAGTCAACATTTTTTTGCATGTTTGACTTTTCAGACAGAACGCGATATCTTCTCCATATGGAGCCCGTTTGAAAAAGTAAATATACCGTCGGAATCAGGAAGATGAGACGAATGCATTGGCATTGGTTTCTTCACATTTCGAGCACTTTCATTTTAGAGCATTTTTCAAGCCTTGTCAGGCTTCTGGATCTGATTTCGGATCAGTGATTATCTGAGCACACAGAGAACTAGTTGCTCTTGTGCAGTGCTTATTGAGAGCTCGCCACCCATTCTGTTACATTGAGGTTTTCTCACCTACATAATCTATCTGACCTCGAGCGTGCATGTCGGAAAACATTAGCGTAGTATAAAATTCCATCGAAGAGATCCTAATATACCTCATGGCCGAAAAGGTGATGTCCATAAGCATACAAGATTCATCGACGCGAGGATTGGAAGCATCTCCATCGACTGCGCAACATCGATATAGCCGACCCACTCCTAGAAACATAGAAACCATCATGATGACTTTGCAAATACAAAGCTCATCCCATCTATCATGCCTGACTATATCCCACCTTTGGCTGGTGCGGTTAGTCGTGAGAGTGTCCCAAGGGACTTCGACTACAACTTGATCACTCCGTAATTTCCGAAGGGGATACACTCAATTGGACTGCAGTCAGGACAAATTATGATGTTGAAGATCAGTGACTTCAACTTGGTATATCACAAGAACTATGAAATACTCACCCCACATAATTATTTGACCAAGACAAAGGGGATGAAGCCGAAGATCATCCTCCATCCATGAACCATGGACATCGCAAGGTCCAACATCCTGAACGTAATGAAGATAGCCCACTTTGGAAGGCATTAGGAGGTTAACGCGTGTCTTAAACTGCTCTTGTCTTGATTCCATGGTGGTTATTTGTGGTTGGATAGACACATGACCGTAGATTCGACATTTATCCATTGGATCACCCGATTAAGCATGCAATGACCAGACCCACAAGACCTTTATTCAGGGAAGGTTGAAAATCATGCCCTACCACAGAGAATCAAAGATACCTATGGCGATGTGGAGAAGGGGAAGTAAGGCTACAAGGTAGCTTCCATCCAAAATGGCATAGTGCGCCTATCTTGCTAGTTGGTCGTTGGTAAGCTATTAAGGAAGAAAAGACCCACACAGGTCACGGGGTTCATTCTTGACCTTGTGAGAAAATGCATTGAAAGACTACAAGTGAACTGGGCGAGCTACCTCGTCAACCAGTTAGAGAAATACTATCGTGAAGCTGAGGATCAGGGCTATGAGTTCCATTTCAACTAGTTGTTGATCCTCATTGTGTTCATTGCTTGGGAGATGCTAGAAGGAGCAACCTTCCCTGAGATTGAGCCATCTGAACCCCTAGCTACAAATTTCACTCCGTTCTGGTACTCGAGTGACATGGCTAAGTAATGACAATCAAAAGCGGTGTTCCACACTTATTACCTGCATTTGAAGAGGGCTATTGAGTCTTTCCATTGTATGACGTTGAAAACCCTGCGCAGGTTCAAACCATTTGTGAAGTTCTGTGCAGATAGACATTTTATTTATATCACTATACGTGGAGATGAACATAAAGAAGAGCTTCAATCCTACGATAAGCTCACTTAGGAGGACATCGAAAAAATAACTAAGGAATGGCCCATAGATCTCCTTATACCAGTTGACCAGGTAGAACTGTCCAACCCTGACCTCATCGATAGTCCCATGGTCACTCACGAATAATAAGATGCACCCAGTAGTAGAAGAAGGAAAAATAAGGAAGAGGTACAAGAGCTGAACAATGCATCAAAAGAGACAGCTTCAGATTCACCTGGAGGGGGAGGAGGTGACGAAGTAGACAAGGAAGAGAACGATGGGAAAGAAGACAAACTAGAGCAGGGAGAAGTAACACCACCTAGGGACCCCCTTGATGAAGCTGAGACATATAAGAAAGGAAAGTTTTCCCCCAAGAAACCTACATCACAGAAGAAGTCAAAATCCAATAAACCGCCATTTCAGACTGTGCTAAAGATGGATGACATCGACCTCATCATCGTCACTATATCAAATAACTAAGAAGACATTCTAAAGTGAAACAAAGCAAAACAAGAGACCATGTATGATAGGATTGCAGCAGATTTGAAAGGGGTACAACAAGCCCTCTACTCTAGCCGCACAGTGTCTACTACGCCATTGTTATCTGAAGGGATTGAGTTGGGAGATGAGACTAGCCAACTACGCAGAATAGAATATGCAACCAAAGCTCACCTTCATCGTGTCTAGGAAGAAAAAGAGAAGGCCACACAGGCATTAAAACAAGAAAAAGAGGAATCCATAGAGCAACGTCGGGTTGCGCAGCAAGAAAAAGATGACCTCTATGAAAATTTTGCAGAGGATAGAACACAGATCCAGAAGGAGAAGGAACAACTGCTTGTAGAAGATATTGGAGCTAAATAAGTAGTCACTAGAGAACTTCGCTCTGTGACAGGCTTAGAATATATGGAAGAGCACCTAGTGGAGAGTCAGGTGGGGAAGCTTGTTGAATTCGTTCAGCAGGTCCAACAAAGAGTAGCAGAACTAGAATTGTAAGCAGTGCCAAGCACTCTGTAGGAAGTGCAAGAACAAAGGGAATAAATTGTCTAGAGCATAGTCTAGAGAATCAAGGCATTGGCCTTATAATGAAAAAAACTTAGCAGTCAAAGTGCATAGACTTACAAGCGCCTTGTAGAGGACCCTGAACTAAGGACACTGGAGTCACAACTCTAGGAGGAAAAGTAGCAAGCAAAAATAGTGCAAGCATAGTTGAAGCCAATGTAGATGGTTGAGAGGATGGAAATGTCCCAAGAACATCACATGGTTTGGCAGGAGGTCCATGCCATCCAGAGCAAGGTCATGGAAGTGACCCAGAGGCTCCAGCCAGTGCAGGATGAAGCTTGCACACTTTTTGAGGAGATTGAAGGACGAGTTGCAGAACTGGAACAAGTGGTTACCATAGTAGAACAACTCTTATAAGGACCTATAATCGAGAAGGTTATTTAGGAGTTCGTTGAGAAAGAGGCTTTGGTGAAGCAATAGGTCGAGGCATCTCGTTCCAATATTGAGGCTTTAGAGGTAGAGTTACCTAGATCAGAGTGCCTAGGGACAAGTCATAGGTGAGTATTGGGGGACTTTTGGCACTTGACCAAGTTTTGGATATCCTTGGTCATGTTCGACCATTTTTATGACTTCAACAGGTCGGTCGAAGGCAGAGCACAAGGCAAAGCGGAGATCATGAGATCTCGGCCCCTTTTTAGGGAATTTTTGGTTTAGGGTTTATGTAAATGGTATGGGATATCGGCCAATGGTTTTACCCATGTTTAGGCCTTATTTGCAATGTATAAATAGATATCTAGGCAATGTAAGAAAGTAGTGGTGGTGAATATTTGTGGCTTAGTGCAGAGCTCGAGGCTTTGTGCATACTATGTGTTAAGACTTGCAGAGCTAAGAGAAATTGATTGTAAGAAGCTGGTGTGCAAACTGTGTAAGAAGGCTTTGTGTTATGACCTAACTCGGGGAAGGAGGATCTAGCGAGGTACACGCAGATATCATGTCCTATACAGAGTGGGTATTGTGGCTATGTGCATTGAACGAAGATAATAAATAGAAGAATAGTTGGCGGACGTAGCCCCATGCTGGGGGTGAACCACGTATATTTTGTGTTGTGGTTTCTTTGTGAATTATGATTGTTATGTGAGTTATGCGTAGTGTAGAAATATATGTTAGATGCATCTGATATAGTAGCTTAGTTCTTAGTGATGTGAATAAATGCCAGATCTGATCTATTTCTATATGCTAAGTGTTTGGATGTGTTAGATCTTGTTGAATATTGTGTTTTTATGTAATTAGGGTTTTCTCCTACGAAGTGGATAAAACTTAATTATTAATGAATGTTAACTGCTAAGTGTTATGTTAAGTACTATGATCACAGATCTATGTCTCAGCTAGGTTGTAGACACCTGAGCCCTACAACCACCCCTGTCTCTACCTCAGGTGAGACTTCATCTGTTTCGCAGGTGTTGTCGAAAGGGCTGGTAGTTAGGGTTTTGTTGGTGCGTTGTTAAAGTGTTGAACCCTGGGTTTTCCCCTGTGCCAAAATATACACATATCATAGGTAAAATAGAGGATAATAGAGGATAATATAGGATACTAGAAGTGTCGAAATGGAGACTCAACATTTCCCCCATTCTAAAGTCATTGCATGTCCTCATGAAAAAATTTCGAAATTGATACTCAAAATTTTTCAAAACTGAACCATTCCTCATCATTTATCTGGCTGTAGGATGTTGAGACCAGAAGCTTCACACCTAAGCTCCTTCTTAATCACCTTGGTGTATTGGATCAAACGTAAAACTTTGTTGAGTTTTGCAGAGACTGTTTCTTATGCATCCTGTAACTTTAGGTTATATTATTTCAATTGTGCATTCTCTACCTTAATGTTCCTATCCAACACTTGATACTCTATAACTTCTTGTTTCATATTCTCACTTTGTTTTGTTAGCTTCCCAATCTTCACTATCAATTGTTGTTTTCTCAGAGAATTGTCAGGATCATATGTGGTTATTTGTTCAATCACCTCCTCTTGGGCTTCCTTCTCCTTTCTTAGACCTCTAAAGTTTTCTTTCACCAACCCCTAGGTCTCACTAATCATATCTCCATAGCCACTTTCTTTCTCTGGAGAAGTCGGAATATCAATAGGCTCTTCTAGAAGAGAAGGCACATGTGGAACTATTATTTGTTTGGCCATACTCCTAGTGGTTCTTCGTAAAGGAGGTGAGACTTCCTCAAATTTGCTGACAGGGGTAGAAGTCTCTTCAAACAACTTCCTCTTCTTCATTTTAATATCATTTATAGGCTTGGAAACTTGTTTCTCTTGTGTTGATTTGATTTTCACCTTGGAGGACCGAAGTGTGGGTTCTGGAGTTTGACCTTGTTGAACATTCCTTATTTCCACTCTGGAGGACTGAGGTGTAGGCTCTAAGATTTGTTTCTTTTGAGCCTTCCTCATTTTGAGCTTCCCCTTAATTCCACTTGTCATATTAGGAGTTTCCTCCAACTCACTAATCGGTTCTTGAGAAAACTCAATAGCTGCTTCAGGGGTCTTTTCCAACTCCTTAACCGATTCTTGAGGAAACTCAATAGTTTCCTTGGGGACATCATGTGAAACTTCTTGTTTACTTGTTTTCTTCCTCTTCTGCCTCTCACTTTGTGGAATTTAATCTTTAAGAATCGAGGTTGGACTAGGTTCCTTAGATTGGGAAGACCTCTCCTTCTTATATGTAATGGGATCCTCTAGGATTCATTCTGCTGGCACACCCTTCTTTTGACCCTTTTTCCTGCTCTGAATGTTTAGTTCACGGGTATTTTCCAACTTGCTAACTGGATCTGGTTATAACTCAATGGTTTCTTCAGGAGCACTATCTGACCATTCACCTTGCCCAGAGTCCTTCCTTTTCTGTCTTTTAGTTTTTGGAATCAAGGTTGGACTTATTTTCTGAGATTGGGAGGTTTTGTTGTTTTTGGATGCAGTGGGATCCTCCACAATAGACTTATCCTTATCCAATTCATCAATAGGATAGGATAACCTAGGTGTAATATTGGCTTCTTCATCCCCTAAATTCTTCCCTTTTTTTTTCTTTGTCTTTCTACTAGACCCCTCACTATGTACCTATGTTTCTTGTTCTTCTACACATTTGGACATTCCTTCCTAAGAAAATTTTTGTTGAAGTAGTTGTTTCCAACTACTACCTTGTTTTATCAAGGCATGGACAACCAAAAGTTTCATTAGGCCATGGTGATGGAGGCTGGTTTCAGGTTTCTTGGAAGATTATTTAACTCCTCTCACCATTTTATTTAAACTCATCCATAGGAAGTGAGGAAAATCAATTTGTGGCCCTCCTTCAAAATGTGACAAAAGTTTCAAATAGTATAGGAAGTTTACTACATACCTCCCTTCGCAGGTGAGAAATCTCTACAAACTAATGAGAATCATCCAATATTCTTCTTTGATGCAGCTTCGAGGAATGCCCTTAGTCCAATCAGGGTCCTGATGCTCTGGCCTGAGAAATTTTTGATAAAGATTCCTATCAACAATAACCCCCTTAAAGTATTTTTATCCAGAGGAAGGTAGGCCTGTAGCTTCTGTTATTGTGGCCTCTAAAATTGTTAATTTCATATCTCCAAACTGAACACTTTCTTCATGATATGTTTGCACAAAAGCAAGAGAGACTCCCTCATGATAACCTTTAAATTTCTCCAGAAATGGGACCCAGTCGGCTTGTTCAAATCTCTCCCTGCAAGCTTGATATTCCGGTGTTTCCCTATATAAATAGAACACAGCTTCATGCCTATCGACCCCCATGCTAGCTTAAAACAATTCTTAAGGTATATGAGGCAACGAAACAGAGGATTGAGGGTTGAGTACCAGATCAACGCAGACCACAATGGAGTATCAGAAGAGGATAAGTATGCAAACGATATGAAGGAACATGATCACAGTGTAAATGTATGTTGTGTGACAATAAAAACGGTAAATAACTCTCATCTGGATGGAAAATCCATCGAGAGGAGTGTTTATAAGTTAAGATTCGGATTACAATGGTCACATATAGGGTAATTATGACAAGGTAAGACATGTTGAATTCATGAATAAATTATAGAATAGTATGAAGGTTGGCATCAGATCATGTTCACAGGAGTGTTGGACAATGATGACAAGAGATGTGGTCGCTATGACCAGGACTCACAAGTATGAAATCATCTGACATCATCGTGATTGGAACGAAATCATAGTTTGACATGTGTAAAGATGTGGATTAAGTCATTCATATGGCACGATGTTGGACCATGGGATTATGAAATTTCTCCACCATATAAATGGAAGGAATGAAATTGATCCTATTAGAGATACAATTACCTCGTACTCTCACATCCTGAGTGTATAGGAATGATTTCTTCACAAGGAGATGTATATGAGGACTTGTAGAAGTTCATGGTAGGGAGTGTGCCATAATTAAGAGTAACCACATGTTTAATACATAATTAGTATAATTACTTAATAAAATGAAAAAACATTGATTTTATACCTTCTATTACTTGAAGCATTTAAATCGAGTAGCAAAACCATTGAGTATAGGACAAGAACTACCAACACCTCATTACTAGTAACTGATCTCCTTAGTACCGGATGAACACATGGGTGAATGTTTTGTAGTATCGGATCGGTGCAGAGTTGTGCCCAATATTGGAATAGCACAGGCCTTCTCCTTTAGTACCGAATGAGCATAAAGTTTCTCCTACAGTACTGGATGAACGTAGAGTTTTTCCCAGTACTGGATGAATGTAGACCTTCTCTCATAGTATCGAATGGATGTAGAGATGTTATCTAGTACCGAATGAACGCAGAGATGTTATCTAGTACCAAATGAGCATAGAGGTAAACATTGTTTGTATTACCGGATGAATGTAGAGATGTTATTCATTACTGGATCATCAAAAAAGTGTATTCTGGTACTCAAGGGGAATTTGATAAGGTACATGGTGGTAGTGCTCTGTAGAATTGAAATTTGTAGGTTGTACTTTGTAGAAGTTGATGGTTTTTTCTAATGATATGGAAGAGGACCTGTGATTTGATTCTACTGAAATACCATGTAGGTGAAACAAATATCGACACTTGATATAGGAACTCTGAATTTGCAACGGAAGTGTCAGAAAATAAGGCAAAAGAATTCAATGACTAGGCTCCAAGATCTGTAACAAGAGGGTACTTTGTATCTATATGACCGCATGTTAATATTAAAAATAATCTTCTTTTGGAACCAAGATGATCACTGCTCCTGTTGCCACTTCCTTTTTATTATAAAAATAATGATACTAACTACTACTTTTCTGTTGATTTTTCTCGAGCCCAAATTAGTTAATTCTCTCCGATGTTTTCATTTCTAAGGAGTCTGAAAAACTTAAAGAAAATGCCATCTACTTTCCCATAGATTTTTCTCGAGCCCGGGCCATTGACTGCTCGCCGATATTTTCAATTTTTAGTAGTCTGAAAAACTTAAAGAAAACTCCATCTACTGTCCCGTGGATTTTTCTCGAGCCCGGGCCAGTTCTTGCTCGCTGGTGTTTTCAAATTTTAGGAGTCTGAAAAACTTAAAGAAAACCCCAAATGATCTACCAGGGCTGGATAAAGGGGCAGACTTACACCTGGAAGATGTCCTCCTTATTCATTTATCTACATCAGAACACAATCAACTTTTTGTTTTTTATAGTAACACCAAAATTTCTATCTAATGACACATCTATTTACAAATATGTACAGAGCCAAATTAATTCACACAATCAAACTCATTGTGGTGGATCAGTAGGAGGAGAAACCCCCTTTTTTACCAGTTGCATCTCGGAATTCTGAAGAACATGTATGACAAAATCCTCTTTGGATAGAGGCTTATGATAAACCTTCAATCAATGTCCATTCATGACAAAGGAAGTCTAATTCTCATCAATAGTATTTATCTTAACTGAACCATTGTCATAAACTATATGAACTTCATAGGGTCCCAACCATATAGTAGACAATTTTCCTTTAAAATTCTTGAACTTATTATCATACAGGAGGGCCCAATCACCTGATTGAAAAGAATTCTTCTTGATGTACTTGTCATTCCATTTAGTCATTTGTCCTTATATAAGGTTGTTCCTTTGAAGAGCATCTTGTATGATCTCATCAATCTCATTCAATTGTAATAGCCTCTATTTTTAAGCCTCATCCAGATCCATCGCTAGTTGCATGGCAGTCCTGAAGGATTTTACTTGAAATTCTATGGGAAGCATCACCTGCTTCCCATATACCAACGCATAGGTTGTATGGCATGTTGTGTTTCTCCAAGTTATCCTATAGGCCCATAAGGCCTCAGGAAACCTATCAACCCATTCTTTTTTATGTATCTTAATAGGCTTGCTAAGAATATCTTCTATCATTTTTAGTTGATTCTACCTACCCATTTGCTTGAGGGTGATAACATGAAGATTTTCTCTACTTGATTCTATACTTTTCAGTAAGAGATTTGACCAAATTGGAGGTGAATTGGGTTCCTTGGTTAGTTAGTATTTCTCGAGGTACACCAAAGCAAGTAAATATGTCTTCAAAGATAAAGTCTACAACAGATTGTTCATTAGTAGAATATAAAGATTTATCTTCCACCGACTTGGTCACATAATCTGTGCAGACCAAGATGTACTTCTTCCTTCGATACATAGGGTTAATGGGTCCTACAAAATCCAAAGCCCATTTTTCAAAAGTTTAATTACTACCTGACCTTGGAGGGGCATCTCATCAACTCCAGTAGGTTTTCCCATCCTTTGACAATCATCACAACTGGCCACATACTTCTTTGTATCTTTGAAAATATTTGGCCAATAGTATTCATACTGTAAGATCTTGTATGTTGTCCTTTTATCAGCAAAATGGCCTCCACATGGACCATCATGACAGGATTTGAATATATCATGCATGTCATCCTCCTGGACACACCTTCTGATCACCAAATATGGCCCAGTTCGGTATAAACAATCATCATGCCACATGTAATTGACACTTAGCTGGATAATTCTTTGTTTTTCTTGGGAGGACAGATTCTGAGGTAGCTTTCCTGTTACAAGATATTTGGATACATATGCATACCAAGGAATGTAAGTAGAAATAGAAAATATATTCTCATCTTCAAAATCATCATCTACTAGAGTATTATCACCTGTATGAATGAGTCTAGACAAAAAATCAACAACTAAATTATCTTTTTGAAGCCTATCAATAATGGTGATATTGAATTCTTGCAGTAATAACAACCATCTAGTCACTCTAGCATTTGTAACAGGTTTGTTCATAAAACATATGATGGTTGAATGGTCGGTATGTACAAAAAATTCATACCGTGTTATGTAGTGTCTGAACCTGTTAATGGAATGTACTACTGACAATAATTATTTTTTAGTGACAGTGTAATTTACTTAGGTAGGTCAAAGATTCTTGCTAACAAAGTATATATCCTATGGAATCTGACCTTCCCTTTGTCCTAAAACATCCCCCAAAGTTGTATCTGAGGCATCCGTACAGATATGAAAAGGAAGAGACCAGTTTGGTCCTCTCAAAATAGGGGCACTTGAAAGCTTTGTTTTTAAAATTTCAAAGGAGATTTTACATTATTGAGTCCAACAAAATTCAGCTTCTTTTGCTAACAGTTTGAACAATGGGGCAGCTAGATTTGTAAAATTTTGAATGAACCTCCTATAGTAACCAGCATGCCCTAAAAATCTTCTGACTTCTTTCTGTGAGCTAGGGATTTTGATTTGGGAAATGATGTCAATCTTGGTAGGGTCTAATATTATTCCAGTACTATAGATGTGGTGACCTGAAACAATTCCTTCAGTGATCATCATTCTAGATATTTCATGACTAAAGGGAAAGGTTTGTTTCTTTACACATGATTAGTACTTTCTCCAAATTGTCCAATGACTGATGGAAATCATCCCCATATACTGTGAAGTCATCCATGTAGACTTCTACACAATCATGGGTCAAATCAGATAAAATGGCCAAGACAACACTTTGAAAGGTAGCAGGGGCATTACATAAACCAAAGGGAAGAACCCTATAGGCATAGGTCCCCCATGGGAAAGTAAATGTGATTTTGTCCTGATCTTCTGGTGAAATTTGGACTGATTGTAACCAATAAACCCATCCAAGAAAGAAAAATACCTCTTCCCAGACAAAGTGTTCAAGACCTAGTATATGAAAGGAAATGGAAAGTAATCTATGTAGGTAGCCTTGTTCAATTCTCTAAAGTACACACAAATCCTCCATTTACCATTTTTCTTAGGAACAATAATTAATAGGGATACCCACTTGCTATCTGATATAGGGTAAATGAAATTGGCATGCAGGAGTTTCTTGAATTCTTCTTTCACTGTGTCTTTTAAGGCTAGATTCATTCTCATTTGGGGTTGCCTAACATGTCTGATTTGGTCATTAGTGTAAATATGATGCATACAAGTTTTTGGGTGGATCCCTTTCATGTCGAAGTAATCCCATGCAAAAGCACTAGATTTCCCTTGAATCATTTGAATCGAATTTTGTTGTTGATCTGCTTCTAAGCTATCATTGATATACAAAGATTTTCCACTGCTGATTTCAACAGCCTGGACAACTGATTATTTCCTTTCATCTACTTGTAAAATGGTGGCTAATGTAGAGGTGGAGGGGTAGCATATTTCCTGGAGTTCAGAGCTGAAGATATGTGTGTATTAAGGAAAATATTGAGGGTATTCAATGCAGTTTGTATCACCCAAAAACAGGCTTAAGATTTGTTCTTCATTTTTCTCTTGAAATCCTTTTACTTGTTTGAGTGTCAACAAGTGTTGAGTATAGTCCCCCTCCCCATAGGGATTCTCCAACAAGAGAGTAACTTCAGTGGTTGGTTGGGCAGGTGGAAAGAGGATAACATTTTGACTTTGGGTGCAATTGGAAATTGTCCTCTCTCCAAACCAACAACTAATAAACGCATCAGTAGTGGTGAACCAAGGCCAGCCAAGCACTACTAGATGTCTTGGTTAGGAGGATTTGGGATGAATCACTAATAAATCCACAGGGTATTCCCAAGAGGCCAAAGTAACTATTATATAATCTAGACTTCATGTTGAGCTAATGACTAATTTGTCTACTAGTTCCAACAAAGTCTATGTTGGTATTAGGTGATTTAGTTGCATCATTTTCACGGTGTCAACTGACATAACATTTATTTTTGCTCCTAGATCAATAAGTGTGTTTGGAAAAGAAACACTATTAATATTTATGGTCACCACTGGGTTTCCTGGATCATTATATTTAGATGTCATTTCTGATATAAATTCTGATAATTGTCCAACCACCTGTATAATAGAAGGCTCCTTCCTCTTCCTCCTTATCTTTTTAATGAAAATATCCCTTACAATATTTGCATAAATAATTATATCCTTGATGGCCTAAAGTACGAGAATCTTTACACATATGTTTCTAAGTTCAGTCTCTACATTATGTCCTAGAGGTACCTAATATTTCTTCACAAGTAACCTTTATGGATAAGGAGGAGGATTAGTTTTCTGAGGCATTTATGTTGGGTGGGAAGTGTGAGGAGGAATTTCTTGTTGTATAGGGTTTTTTCTTTCTTCATCTAATTGGTTATCCATTTGTTCCTCTTCTTGAACTACTTGATTATCTATTTGTTCTTCTTCTTGAACTGCTTGATTATCTACTTATTCTTCTTCTTTAATAACCATAGTAGGATTTGGTTTATTCACAACCCTCCCTGATCTTAATTCAATTCCATTAAATGAAGCATGAGTTATCACATAAGTGGGGAAGGTTTGTACTTCAAGATTTTGTACAGGCTGTGTAGGTCTATTATTTGGATTAGGAATGGGTTGTACAGAAATAGGGGTAGGCCGAGGAGGGTTAGGGATAGGTGAAGATTTCATTTGTTGTTGCAGATTTGGTTTCATAGGAAGTGAAAGTTGTTTTTGTAGTTGTTGAGGTGGAGGAAGAGCAGGGGGATTAAATCCCGATAGAAACTGAGAAATATTGGAAGGGTATTGTGGGTAGGTGGGAAAGGTTGTTGGCTAAAAGGTAACATTCCCATATGCAGGCCCTCTCCATCCTTGCTGCCAAGGATGGATTTGTGGTGGTTAAGGTGACCATTGAGGCTAATACATTGGAGGTACCCATTTTTGTTGTGAATATTGTGTGGTAGGGTCTACAAACATATTGGGATTTTTTTGTCTCCATGTCCTCTTGGCGGGATATGATGTTTCCTTAGGTTCTCCTCCTCCCTTGAAGATGGCTTTAAGTCCATGTAAAGAAGGGAAATCACTGGTAGGGTGATATTCTATACAGAGGCCACATATTTCTATAACATTAATGGGGCATTCCTTTTCAGGATGTCTTTTCCTACACCGAGGATAGAAAATTGCCAAAGTAGCATTTTCTTCTTCTTGTTTTCTTTTAATTTTAATGGTAGCAAGTTGGGAACTGATGGTTTTTAGGATGTATGTTTTGAATTTTTCTAGTACATTCCCCATTTCAATCCTTGTAATACCTCTTGGTGTGGGTTTCGTAATTTTGTTTGTAGGATCCCTTACACTTTTTCCTGTTTTGGCTTGAAAGCAAGAGTATCTTTGATGTAGGAGCATCCCTCACGACAAGCAAAACCAACGTGGAAGCAGAAGACAGCTGGAAGACATCCAGCGCAAGTTTTTGAATTTGTAAATTTTCTCTTGAAGTTGACGTGCTAAACATAAATGAGATCATTTAATTTAAGCGCCTTGGTAAAAATGTACTCAGACCTCGAGCCATACGCTCTTGTCTAAGATAAACAGAGGCATTTATAGTAGTAGTTGCAGGTTGATAGAATTGAATTCTTAGATTAGACAGTTCTAGAAGGAAGAGGGAAAATCGATTATAGACACCCTCATTTGTACCATTGTAACATTAGAGAGAAAGAACACAGGAAGAAGAAGAGTCTAGAGCATAGGAGAATAGCAGAAAACTGTAGAAGAACACCCATGTATAGATCTTGAATTAATAGAAGAAGTTGATTCAGATTCATGGTTGTTGAGTTATTCTCTGTGTATATGTGTTGAATGCTCTAGTTGTGAATATGACTTCCTATTATGCATTTTTCATTATGCTATGTGTATGATCTCATGTGTTAAGATCGAAATCTAAGAGGGAGAGAGGTGAGTTACAATTGTTTCCCCTTTGAGCTAGGATTTCTGCAAGGAGTGCAGTCAAGACATCCGCAAGGAGTGCGTTGACAGAAGGCTCAGGAGTTAAACCCTTGTTCTCAAAACTCTCAGAAGTGAAAGTGGGTTTCTAAAGCCGTGCAAAGAGTGCACAGGTGAAGAAAGGTCTCAGTTGTAAATCTGAGAAAGGAGATCTAAGACTGCTGCTACAGGAAGTGCGCAGAGTCGGGAGGATTCAGCATTTGATAAGTTGTAGAAAGTAGAGCGTAAGGAGTGCGCGCGAGTTCCTCTAAAGAAGCATAGTGGAAAAATCTCAAGAAGGATAGACCTCTAAGTCGTTGAAGATCAGCGTTGATTAGTGTGACGTGAAGTCTAAAAGAAGCGTCGCAGGGGGGCGGCGTGACGAAAGAATCTCGTGGGGAGATACTTCTTTCATTTCGTGGATTACACAAGGAAGATCGAATGGTCAAAATCCTCTGAGGAGATTTCAGGAGATTCTTGGGATCGTTAGATCTTGCAGAGGTGCAAGGAGGTTACGGCGCGAGGGCCTGAGGAGTTTGAAACTCAGGAGAGGTAAGGCCGTCGATTCAGAGTCACAAGAGCCGTCAGATATACACGTGGTATCGTGTATCAAGGACTCGAGAGTTGAAGCCCCAAAATTGTGCAGCAAAGAGAAGTGAGATCGCGAGACGCGATACGATCAGGGCCGTTCATTGTGGAGGACACGTGTAAGGAGATCCTCATCTCGCAGACTCAGACGTTGGAGGATAGAAAGGGGAACCTTTGGTTTTGCGATTAGTGAGGTGGAGAGACATTTGGAGCCGACCATCTGAGGGGACAGCTGGAAGAGATCAGTGATCTCGCAAACTCGGGAGCTCGCAGGGCAAAGGCCCAAGTATTGGGTGTGCAAATTTGCGAGGCACGAGGATGTGAGGCAAAGAAGGAGAGAGAAGATCGTGGCAGTCCATCTGAGGAGGACAAGTTGCGAGAGATCGAGGGATCTCGCAAACTCGGGAGTTCGCAGGTTGAGAGTCCAAATATTGGCTACTCAAAGTCACGAGGACGCGAGGTAGCGAGAGAAGGACAGCCCTTGGATCCAGAGCACAGGAGGATCGTTGGAATTGCGCGAGGGATCGTGTCTCGGGACCTCACAAGAAAAGGTTCGAGAATTTGGGTGCGGGGATCGCGAGGTTGCGAGATAGTGATATCCCGACAGCTGGAGCAGTGTGGGCCATAGAGGAGCGCGAGTGGAATACAAGTGGCACAAAGGATTCGCGAGTCGGGAAGTGTTGAGGAACTGAGATTCTGGTGGACGTGTGGCAGAGTATAATGTGGGACCGCGTATCTTGGAGACTCGTGGACTAGGAGGGTGAAAACTCAATGGTACAATCGGCGAGGTCGCAAGGTTGCGAGGTCACGAAGCCACGAAGGGAGCTAACCTTAATCCTAGACCACAGTTTCATGTGGAAGGAGCTATACCCATATCGCTAGATCGGGCCTTGCAGGAATTGAAAGGAAGAGTGGGAGGCTTTGAGTCACGAACTCGCGAGATAGCGAGATTTAGCTGACCTCGGAGGAAGATTACTGTGGGTGCAGATTTCTCGAAAGGGAAGTAGAAGAACCCTTGAGTTCTTTGGGCTGAGAAGAAGAAGGTCTTGTGAGAGTGGACGTGCCTTGGGTGGGTGGCGTGTGCCTGCGTCAAGTGGTATCAGAGCATAGAAAAGTTCTTTGCTTTCTGTAGCAGAGAAAAAGGAGAATTCACCATGCCGCCAAGAAGAAGAGGTAGACAATCACCCGATCCAGAGGAGGAAAGGGAATTGTCCAGAGACAAAGGTAGGAAGGTACAGAATCCAGACGTGGAAAGAGGGATGCGAAATCTTAGTGCCAGAATGGAGGACATGGAGATAAGACAAAGGCGAAACGTTGATGCAGGAGATATCAGTGAATCCGAGGATGAAGGTGATGCTGGACATGAAGAAGAAGAAATCCCAGCTGAATATGCAACCAATGAGCATTTAATTAAGGCTATCGCTCGGATGAGTTCGAAAACAAATATGGACATTCCATCTTATGAAGGGAGTCTGGATGCAGAAGAGCTGCTAGATTGGATTAGAGCTCTTGACACTTACTTCGATTATGAAGATATCGAAGATGATAAGAAGGTCAGACATTCCGACACAAGATTAAAAGGACATGCAGCCTTGTGGTGGGACGAATTGCAAGCTGATAGGCATTTCCAAGGCAAGCAGAAGATTAAGAGCTGGGACAGGATGATTGCAAAGATGAAGGCAAAGTTCATTCCCAGAGACTATCAAATTTCTCTGTTCAGGAGGATGCAGAACCTGAGACAGAAGCTGATGACAGTGAAGGAGTATACTGAGGATATTTACAGGTTGAATATCAGAGAAGTTCATCGTGAAATCAATGACGAAAAGGTGGCCAGGTATATGAATGGCCTGAGGTATGAAATCCAGGATGAACTAAATTTGGCGACCATCCGAACGGTGGAGGATGCATACCAATTGGCTCTGAAAGCTGAGGAGAAGTTGAGCCGTAAACAAATTCAGAGAGGCCGAGACAGGAGTCATCCCAAAGGAAAATCAGTTGCCCAAGATAAATACCAGAAGCCCAACGATGACTGGAAGAAACCTCTGACTCAAACAGAAAGAGGTGGAACCTCGCAGAGAAGGTCGTATGTTGAGCAAAGAGAACAACATACTGAGAAGAGAGGAGGATATGATGATAATGATAGGTTTCCTCGTACCAGAGGTAGAGGAAGAGGAAGAGGTGGATTAATCACATGTTTCACGTGTGGAAAGAATGGGCACAGATCGTTTGAGTGTCCAGAGAAAAAGAAAGAAACTGGGGAGACTCACATCGTCGAAGCACAAAGGCGAGATGTTGAGGTAGAGTACGCTGAAGGCGAAAGATCGTTGGTGATGCGAAAAGTCCTTTTGATTCCAGAGAAGGAGATGGAGAATCCAGCACAAAGGAACAATCTTTTTAGGACTGCTTGCAAGACCAAGGATAGAGTGTGCAAGGTCATTGTGGACAGTGGAAGCACAGATAATCTCGTTTCAATCGAGATGGTCAAAAATATGGAGCTGGAGACAACTGATCATCCAAGCCCATATAAAGTTTCATGTCTACAGAAGGGACATCAGGTAAATGTCACTAAACAGTGCTTAGTTGACATCAAGATAGGAGGATATAATGATAAAATTTTATGTGATGTTATTCCTATGGATTTATATCATTTATTGTTGGGTAGACCGTGGCAGTATGATAGAAATGTAATTCATGATGGGAGGAAAAATACCTATACCCTGAAGAAGAATGGGAAGACTCACATGTTGTGTCTGATTGAAGATAAAGAGGCGAAGCCGGAAGTAAGCAACAAAGTACTTCTCATGAGTGGGAAGGAACTTCTTACAGAAGCTAAGAAGAAGGAGGATCCACAATTCTTTGTGGTCAGAAAATCGAGAATTGTTCTGACTAACACAAGAGTGGATGATTTTCAAGAAGAAGTTCAGGAACTACTGGAAGAGTTCACTAATATTGTAGTGGACGAACTACCTCGTTCATTGCCATCGATGAGGAGCGTGATTCACCATATAGACCTCATACTAGGAGCTAGTCTGCAAATAAAGTCACGTATAGGTTGATGCCACAGGTGAACGAGGAGGTTAAAAGACAGGTCCAAGAGTTGTTGGACAAAGGTTTGGTCAGGGAAAGCTTGAGTCCATGTGTTGTTCCGAGAGTACTCAGTCCGAAGAAAGACGGAGGCTGGAGGATGTGCACTGATTCAAGGGTGATAAACAAGATAACTATCAGTTATAGATTCCCATTACCAAGAATGGATGATTTGATGGACTGCTTAAGTGGAGCAAAAAAAATTTCAAAGATAGATTTGAAGAGTGGATATCATCAAATTCGTATGAGAGAAGGTGACGAATGGAAAACAACATTCAAGACAAACGAAGGTTTGTATGAATGGCTTGTCATGCCGTTTGGCTTAATGAATGCACCAAGTACCTTTATGAGATTGATGAATGAAGTCCTGAAGGAGTTCATTGGGAAATTTGTCATTGTGTATCTAGATGACATATTAGTTTTCAGCAAGACAAAGGCTGAACATTTGAAGCATTTGGCTATTGTGATGAAGAGATTATAGCAGGAGCAGCTGCTGATAAACATGAAGAAGTCCTCATTCATGAAGACAAAACTCATTTATTTGGGGTTTGTTATTTATGAAAATGAATTGAGGATGGACCCAGATAAGGTGGAGGTAATCAAGAATTGGCCATCACCGAGGAACGTGTTTGAGGTGAGGATTTTTCATGGACTGGCTAGTTTCTACTGAAAATTCATCAGGAATTTCAGTGGAATTAGCGCAGCAATGATGGATACAGTGAAGAAAAGACATAAATATTTTCACTGGACTGAAGAGGCAGAGAAGAGTTTCAATTTGTTAAAACAAAAAATTACAGAGCAACCAATTCTGGTTTTGCCATATTTTCAAAAGACATTCCAGGTAAAATGTGATGCAAGCGGGTTTGCCATAGGAGCGATCTTGAGTCAGGAAGACAAACCAATTGCATATTTCAGCGAGAATCTGAATGAGGCAAAAGAAAAGTACTCCACATATGATAAAGAATTCTATGCCATCATATAGGCATTGAAGAAATGGAGGCACTATTTGATTCCAAAAGAAATTGTTTTATATAGTGATAATCATGCACTACAATTTGTGACTCAACAGGAAACGTTGAATCAGAGGCATGTTAAATGGGTTGAATACATGCAAAATTTCACTTTTGTGATAAAACATATTTCTGGTACTGCTAACAAAGTTGATGATGCTTTGAGCAGGAAGTGTTTTCTGCTGCAGGAGTTCAAGGTCAAGACTTTAGGCTTTGATGATATGAAGGACATGTATGCAGGTGATGTAGATTTTGCAGAGGCTTATGAAGCAGCTGAGAATCCAGTTCTCAGAGACAGAAGTCAGTGGATAGAGTATGTGATCCAGGAAGGATTGTTTTTCAAAGGAAATCAACTGTGTATTCCAAATTGCTCCATGAGAGAGAACTTGTTGAAAGAAAAGCACAGTGGAGGATTGGCTGGACATTTTGGCCATGATAAGACATTTACAAAGATGAGCGAGTCATACTTTTGGCCAGGGATGCGGTCAGAAGTCAAGAAGTTTGTTGACAAATGAAGAATTTGCCAGCACTCAAAGGGCAGGAAATAGAATGTGGGTTTTTATCAACCATTGCCCATACCTGAGAGGCCATGGGATGAAATCAACATGGATTTCATATTGGGATTACCTAGGATGCAAATAGGACATGATTCGATCTTTGTGGTGGTTGACAGGTTTTCCAAAATGGCACATTTTATCCCATACTAGAAGATTAGCGATGCGACCCACATCACAAATTTGTTTTTTAAAGAGATTGTTTGACTCCATGGATTGCCGAAAAGCATAGTCTCAGACAGGGACACAAAATTCATAGGGCATTTCTGGAGAACATTGTGGAAGAAGCTAGGAACTAATTTGATGTTTAGTTCTACTTATCATCCTCAGACGGATGGACAAACAGAAGTGGTCAACAGAAGTCTGGGAGACTTGTTGAGGAGCTTGGTGACAGAGCACCATAGCAGCTAGGATAGCATATTACCGCAAGCAGAGTTTGCTTACAATGACTCAAAAAATCGGAGCACAGGAAAAATTCCATTCTAGATTGTCTATGTAATGCAGTCAAAAGGAGTTTCTGAACTAAGGGATTCAGAACATACTAATACTAGTAGTGCTAGTGCAGGAGAATTTGCTAAGACAGTGAAATAACTTCACACCAGGGTGAAGGAACGACTGTTGAAGTCATGTCAGGAGTACAAGCGCAGAGCAGATCAGCATCGGAGACAACTTCAGTTCTAATTTGGTGATCTAGTTCTGGCACATTTGAGAAAGGAAAGGTTCCTGAGAGGAACATACAACAAGCTGAAAATGAAGAAAATCGGACCATGCAAGGTCTTGAAAAAGATGGGAGAGAATGCTTATGAGATCAAGTTACCAGAGGGCATTGGAATATCTCTGATATTCAATATTTCAGATTTATATCCATATAAAGTTGATGAAGCAGGAGTAGAAGGTGATGATCAACCAGAGGTTCAGTGGCAGAAGCAGATGCCAGTTGCAGAAAAGCCACAGATGGAGCAGATACTGAACAAACGAGTGGGTAAGAAAACCAGGAGGAAAGAATATTTTGAATATTTGGTCAAGTGGAAGGGACACCCAGTTGAAGATACCGGCTGGGAGACTGAAGAAAAATTTTTGAAGCATGGACATACTGTGCAGGAGCTCATGGATAGGAGACCATGTAAATTTTCAAGCGAGGGAGTATGATGCAGGAGCATCCCTCACGACAAGCAAAACCAACGTGGAAGCATAAGACAGCTGGAAGACGTCCAACGCAAGTTTTTGAATTTTTAAATTTTCTCTTGAAGTTGACGCGCTAAACATAAATGAGATCATTTATTTTAAGCACCTTGGTAAAAATGTACTCAGACCTCGAGCCATATGCTCTCGTCTGAGATAGACAGAGGCATTTATAGTAGTAGTTGCAGGTAGATAGAATTGAATTCATAGATTAGACAGTTCTAGAAGGAAGAGGGAAAACCGATTATAGACAACATCATTTGTACCATTGTAACATTAGAGAGAAAGAACACAAGAATAAGAAGAGTCTAGAGCATAGGAGAATAGCAGAAAATTGTAGAAGAACACCCATGTATAGATCTTGAATTAATAGAAGAAGTTGATTCAGATTCATGGTTGTTGTGTTATTCTCTGTGTATATGTGTTGAATGCTCTACTTGTGAATATGACTTCCTGTTATGCATTTTTCATTATGCTATGTGTATGATCTCATGTGTTAAGATCAAAATCTGAGAAGGAGTGAGGTGAGTTACAATTGTTTCCCCTTTGAGCTAGGATTCCTGCAAGGAGTGCAGTCGAGTCGTCCGCAAGGAGTGCGTTGACAGAAGGCTCAGGAGTTAAACCCTTGTTCTCAAAACTCTCAGAAGTGAAAGTGGGTTGCTAAAGCCGTGCAAAGAGTGCGCAGGCGAAGAAAGGTCTTAGTTGTAAATCTGAGCAAGGAGATCTAAGACTGCTGCTGCAGGAAGTGCGCAGAGTCGGGAGGATTCAACATTTGAGAAGTTGTAGAAGGTAGAGCGCAAGGAGTGCGCGCGAGTTCCTCTAAAGAAGCATAGCGGAAAAATCTCAAGAAGGGTAGACCTTTGAGTCGTTGAAGATCAGCATTGATCAGTGTGATGTGAAGTCCAAAAGAAGCGTCACAGGTTGGCAGAGCGACGAAAAAATCTCGTGGGGAGATACTTCTTTCATTTCATCGATTACACAAGGAAGATCGGACGGTTGAAATCCTCTAAGGATATTTCATGAGATTCTGGGGATCGTTAGATTTTACAGAGGTGCAAGGAGGTTACATCGTGAGGGCCTGAGGAGTTTGAAGCTCAGGAGAGGTAGGGTCGTCAATTCAGAGTCACAGGAGCCGTCATATCTACACGTGGTATCGTGTATCGGGGACTCAGGCGTTGAAGCCCCAAAATTGTGCAGCAAAGAGCAGTGATATTGCGAGACGCGATAATATCAGAGATGTTCATTGTGGAGGACATGTGTAAGGAGATCCTCATCTCGCAGACTCAGATGTCGGAGGATAGAAAGGGGAACCTTTGGTTTCGCGAGTAGCGAGGTGGTGAGACATTTGGGGCCGACCATCTAAGGGGACAGGTGGCAGAGATCGGTGATCTCGCGAACTCGGGAGCTCGCAGGGCAAAGGCCCAAGTGGTCGTCCATCTGAGAAGATCGTGGTCATCCATTTGCAGAGGAAAGGTGGCGAGATATCGAGGGATCTCGCAAACTCGGGAGTTCACAGGTTGAGAGTCAAAATATTGGCTACTCAAAGTCACGAGGATGCTAGGTAGCGAGAGAAGGACAGTCGTTGGATCCATAGCACAGGAGGATCATTGGATCTGCACGAGGGATCGTGTCTCTGGACCTCGCAAGAAAAGGTTCGAGAATTTGGGCGCGAGGATCACGAGGTTGCGAGATAGCGATATCCCGACAGCTGTGGTAGTGTTGGGCCATAGAGGAGCACGAGTGGAATACAGGTGGCACAAAGGATTCACGAGTCGGGAAGTGTCGAGGAACCGAGATTCTGGTGGACATGTGGCAAAGTATAAGGTGGGACCACGTATTTCAGGGACTCGTGGACTAGGAGTGTGAAAACGCGACGGTACAACCAGCGAGGTCGCGAGGTTGCGAGGTCGTGAAGCCGCGAAGGGCACTAACCTTAAGCCTAGACCACGGTTGCATGTGGAAGGAGCTATACCCATATTGCCAGATCAGGCCTCGCAGGAATTGAAAGGAAGAGTAGGAGGCTTTGAGTCACGAACTCGCGAGATACCGAGATTTAGCTGACCTCGGAGGAAGATTACTGTGGGTGCAGATTTCTCGAAAGGGAAGTAGAAGAACCTTTGAGTTCTTCGGGCCGAGAAGAAGAAGGTCCTATGAGAGCAGATGTGCCATGGGTGGGTGGCGCGTGCCTGCGTCAATCTTTTACAATACTTTGCAATGTCTGCAAATGGATTTTGGTACACATCTCCAAAACTCATGAGGTTTAGTAATTTGATGTAGTCATCCCTAACACATTTTAGGAAGATGGTCCTAACTGTGGTTGTGTCTAAGGAAAATTACTTTGTCTTTTGGTAGTTGTATAGGAACCTTTCTAGGGAATCTTCCAAACTTTTTTCCTCAGATTGCTGCATTTTAAATATGTCATTCCTAGCATCCCTAGGTCTTCATTAATATTGACATTTATGGAGGAAATCCTCCTTCATACCATCCCAATATAATATAGTGTGCTCTCCTAGGCTCTTAAACCACCTTAATGTTGATTCTTTTAGTGTCTCTAGATAGAGTGTTAGTTTTTGTGCATTATCAGTGTAATTATAACTCCTACACAGTATATCAAATTCAAACAAAAATGAATTAGGATCTTCTATTGACATACCATGGAAGTGAGGAAGTGAGGATAATGGAATATTCTTCATAGAAACGTCTATGGTGATGTCCAATATTGGGAATCCAAACATCTATTTTTCGTTGTTTGCATTTGTTGATATTGAGAGGGGGGTGAATTAGTATCAAGTACAATTTAAAACCTTTTTCAACTTATACTTAAACCATTCAACTATATCCAATGAGAAATGAACAATAGTATAAGAGTT
>JZKD02S1677576.1:188117-216853 GCA_000966675.3 Picea glauca
AGAAGGAAGCACCAACTCCCTAGTTTCTCTAGCACCAACTAGAAGGAAGCACCAACTCCCTGGTTTCTCTAGCACCAACTAGAAGGAAGCACCAACTCCCTGGTTTCTCTAGCACGAACTAAAAGGAAGCACCAACTCCCTGTGTTCAAGCACCCACTTGAATCTTTGAGGACACCAATCCTCCCTAGCTCCTCCCAACCACCCTGAAATATAAATCTTTGCTACTAAAACTTATTACACTGATATGATGTTCAACAATGCCTTACCAGAATCATCACTGTTCTGCTACATTTTGTTGCTCTTTCTGCCTCATTGCCTTTCTGCACACATCACTTATGTTGATTGTTCTTCCACTTTTATGCTCTGTGCGCCATGTCCATTCACTGCACAGTTCCTCTTCTATGTTATTCAGCTGCTGCACTCTGATCCTTCTTCACACATAAATCACCTTCACCAACAAAAACCATAACAAACTCCAACAACAATACCAACCCCATCTCTTCTCTGTACCATGTATATATTACTTTTGTGCATCTTGTGCATGCAATATTTGCCATTCCTATGCATGCTCATACTGTGCCAATCTCCTCCACCTCTCGAGTGCTCTGTGTGATCATCATTGTAACTCTTCATCTTCTCTGGCCGTTTTTCCCACGCGTTCAACATCACTGGATGTTATGTTGAGATTCCTCAGCCTCTCTGGCAGTTGAGACTCTTCGTCTTCTCTGTGAAAGTCGAGCTCACGTTCTTTATTTTAGTTACAGGCTTCCACGCTCATCCATCTGTCAATCCCTTCTAAGAATAGTATTCCTTCACTTGGACGAAGCTTGGAGACTCTTCATCTCCTTTGGTGATCACACAGGGGTCTCTTCAAATTCTCTAGAATACGCCATCAATGGTTTCTGGTAGTTTCACTGTGTCGTGCATCAGTAGCCCTCCGATCAACACACTATCTGATGGTTTAGATTACATCGTGATTTCACATATCGTGATATCGGGATTCCTGATGTCAATAATCTTTGACATGTCCAACTCTCGATCCCCGAAACTCTGACAAGGACTGGAATCAATGGTCCAGATTCAACCTTAATCTGACAGCTCAGATTACATCGCGATTTCACATATCGTGATATCGGGATTCCTGATGTCAATAATATTTGACATGTCCAACTCTCGATCCCCGAAACTTTGACAAGGACTGGAATCAATGGTCCAGATTCAACCTTAATCTGACGGCTCAGATTACATCGCGATTTCACATATCGTGATATCGGGATTCCTGATGTCAATAATATTTGACATGTCCAATTCTCGATCCCCGATGCCTCTCCATTGACTGGAATCAATGGTCTAGATTTGATCTTGATTCAACGGCTGTGGTTTAAATCGCGATTTTTCATATCGCGAAATCGGGATTCCTGTTGCATTGTTTCTTTGACATCTCCAACACGCGATCCTTGAAACTCCATCATGGTGTAAGTCTGCTGACGTCACATGTGTTAAATAACTGCCATGTGTCACCCTGATTTGTGACTTACATGTGCTTGGCATGTTGAATCGGTTTGACACTTGTCATTACCTGGTTGTGCCACATGTTCCTAGTTGACATGGTCTGCTGATGTGAGTCAAGTTGACGGTCTAGATCACATCTTGATCTGACGGTTCAGATTCAGTCGGGATTTCACACATCGCGATTTCGGGATTCTTGATGTCAATATTCTTTGACATCTCCAACTCTCGATCCACGAAACTTCGACAGGGATTTGGATCAACGGTCCACATAACCCCCTGAGATGAATGGTCCTCCTGCTTTCAGGATTTGTGAGCCCTCTACTACTTGCACTTTTAAAGATAGTCTAGGTTTTCCTCGATCCAACAGTGGTCGGACCCTGTGCTCAGATCTGACGCCTGAGATCTATCCTCCTCTTCAGCGTGCTCTTCTTGTCTTTATTCATATCTGACGGCCCTCAAGCTGTCGGGATTTGTGAGCACTTTAAATAATGTATAGGTTCTCCTCGATCCAACGGTGGTCAGACCCTGCGCTCGAATCTAACGCCCGAGATCTATCCTCCATATCTGCGTGCTCCTCTTGTCTACATTGAGATCTGACAGTCATCGGGAATTCGGGATGGGATCCAACGATCACTGACGCCTCTCCTCCAAGCTTACACATCCTTCTGACTTGGAAGAATTTCTAAGTGTCAAAGGCCTCGACCTTTGATCCACCTGTGATCCTAAGTACACTATCTCCCTTGAGCTTTAGTCATGAGTTAACCTCATCCCTGGTGCACACCTACGTACTGCATTCAAATCTGCTCTAATTCCTCTTGAGCTTACGTTGTTCCTGTTTTTCCATCGATGCACACTCTGATCCTGCCATCTTCACTGTTATACTTGCCATCAATGACAAGCATACGCTACCTGTTAAACATTTTCCAAGAGTTTGGTATGCCCAGAGTGGGATATAGCATAATGTGTCAGTCACACTTACTCTACCTGACATTGTTTTGCAAAATCGTATTGAGAGACTTGTTGACAACCTCTACTTGTCCATTTTCCCGGGGATAATAAGGAGAATAATGACCATGTTTAAACCTCATCTTAGATTCTATCTCTTCCATCATTTCATTATGAAATTAACTTCCTTGATCAGTGACAATATCACTCGGGATACCAAACCGGGTGAAAATTTGATTGAATACGAAGAAGGAAGAAGTCTTCCCGTCGGATTTAATTGTGGGAATGGCTTTGGCCCACTTAGTAAAGTAGTCGAAGACCACGATAATGTGTTGATTCCCCCCAGCTGAAGTTGGGTTGCATTCTACAAAGTCCACCCCCCACTAGCTGAAGGGACTGACGGTAATGACTGGGTGAAGAGGGGTTGGATGTGAGTGCATTTTCAGAGTGAACACCTGGCAGGGGTGACACTTCTTAACCACTTCAATACAATATTTAAAGATAGATGGCTAGAAATAATTGGCTCGAAAAATTTTATGGGTTGTCACAAGCCCGGATAGATGACCACCACAAGCCCCACTGTGGAAATCATTTAGGACTGATTCAGCTTCCCTATGAGTTAAAGAATGACACAGGATATTTTCTATTCCTTAGCGATACAAAGTGCATTGGTGATAGTATGACTCTTATCTTGGTATCATACACACCGTCGGTCATCTCGCGAGAGATGTTGAGGGAAATTCAAAGTTTGAATATAGAGAACGATGTCTCCATACCAGGGGTTGGATGATCAGACAAGAAAAATGTGTTCATTCGCAAATGAATCAACATGGAAAAAATCCTCATCTAATGGTGGAAATTCATATATTAACTCCGCAAAGACTAGTGATTTCTTAGATTTCGCAGAAGCGAAATAGATATCAAATTCTTGTAAAATGAAAATCCATTTATTATATTTCCCCCCTATGATACGCCTGGTAAGGACGTATTGAAATGGATTGACATTGGCAACCACAGTAGTCTTGCAAAGCAATATATAATGATGTAAATGTTTGACTGCGTGAACGACAGCCAAAGCTAGCTTTTCAACGTGAGAATAATTAAGCTTAGGACCGACTAAGTTTCAACTATTATAGTAGATGGTGTGCTCACAGAGATCATCATCCTTATGAACCAAAACCATACCAATCATCTCCTTGGATGTGGTGATATAAAGCAAGTAATCCCTATCGTAGTCAGGAGACTTCAACACAGGTGTCGATACCAAGGATTTCTTCAAAGCATCGAAGGACTCCTGGGCTTGCTCATCCCAAGCTAAAGGGGTGTCCTTCTTCAAAAGATGCATAAAACCCTTAGTGATATTGGGATAATTTACTATAAACCGGCGTAGAAAGTTAGCTTTCCCCTATAAACCTTGAAGTTGTCTAATAGTGTGCGAGGGAGGAAATATAAGTATTTCCTCAACCTTTAACGGATCTACCATGATCCCTGTCTCAGAAACTATAAATCCCAAAGGATGGCCAGACCTAACATAAAATATGCACTTATGAGGGTTCAACTGGATTCGATAATAACGACATCTTTCAAAAACAAGTCAAAGGTGTGTACAATGATCCACTCTCTTACTAGAGTGAGCAACAAGATCATCAAGGTAATCTTCGAGTATGTTCTTAAGATCATGGAATGCAAAGGTCATAGTACATTGGAAGGTTGCTCCAACGTTTTTAAGGCCAAAAGGCATTTTCCAGTATGTTAAAGTACCCCAAGGACAAATAAATTTCATCTTCTGTTGATCCTCGGGTTTAATTTGAATTTGGTTATACCCTGGAAAATTCATCCATAAAAGAAAACACTTCGGTTCCCACACACTCGTCGAGAATCTGATCAATGAAAGGTGTCAGGAAGTTATCTTTAGGACGAGATTTGTTCAGGTCATGAAAGTCCATGTACACATGGATAGTTCCTTTATTCTTATTCATAGGAATGGGATTGGATACCCATTCAGTTAAGGGAATGGAGTAGATGAAGCCAACATTAAGTAGATTTTCCACCTCTGCCTTTATAGCAGGGGCCTTCCGGGGATTGAAAGGTCTAAGATGTTTTCGAACAGGCTTAGCATCCAAATACATTATAATCTCATGTTCAACAATACGATGGTTGATTCCTGGCATCTCTTCATATGAACAAGAAAATACATCTCAGAATTCCTTGAAAATTTCAGTGTAGATCAAGATTTCTTCTCACGAACAATCCACGCCGATATGTATGTTTTCAATATTGCCAGGGGTATGAGAGATATCGATCATGACGGTAGGATACATTCTCTCCATATTTACTTTGTAATAAATGTTGTGTGTATCAAGTGGAACTACGGCATGACTGATTATATCACTAAAAGTAGATCGAAAGTCATCTTGTTCGATTCTTTCAAGATCTAGGAGAAAATAAGAGTGATGATGCATATCATCCCAAGGTTTGTCGGAACCATTCATGGCTTCGATGATATATTCGTATGAGGAAAAATTCTCATCGAGGTAGTCATGTGAATAAGACAATGAAGTGGCCCACACGGGCTTAAGAACAAGATCCTCCTCATCCATCAGCGAGGTAACCAGATTGGGATCTACAAAAGAGTCAACAATAGCTTGATACACAATATTTGTTGTTGATATTGGCATGGAAATTCCATCATGTGACTGACCTTCACAATATGAAGTTGAGGAAGGTAGGGTCCAAGGATCACTAAAATAGGAAGTGCGGAAAGGAATGGACCTCTATGTCGAAACGGGCCTACTGTACATGGTGTGAACATGGTGAATTAGTGCCATGAAGTCGAAAGTTCTCGTAAAGGAATTATACATTCCAACATCGATATTCTCATTTGTCAGCTGAGAATTTTCGATCACGGGGATTGATGGTCCAACAAATGCATTGGGACTAGCATACGGAAATGATAATTGGTCAATCATCACAATCTTCCCATCATGAGTAAAACAAAGGGTATGAAATATGGACGATATGACGATGACCATAGCATAGGTCCAATTGTGTCCTAGTAACAAGTTATAATCAAGAGGTGCACCAACTACCTCAACCTCCACCTCTATCGTCTTCCCACCTAACTAGATGGGAAAGGTAGGAAGAATACTGTGATGGCGGAGGGAATTACTGTCAAAAGAATTCAACATGTTTGATGATTTAGAAAGAGTCATAGAACCAAGATCTTTCCAACAGATTAGGGACATCACACATGTAGCAGTTCCTTCATCAACAACCGCACGTTTGATGGTATACTTTGAGTACCCCACATGGAATGCCACATGGTAAGGCAAGCGAGGCTTCACATGTGTGAAATCAAACTTGATAAATTTTGAGCCACTGGGTTCTAGATCTCCTAGCGCATATAGTGAAGGACACGTCTAGAGTACCTCCAAAGCTGACATTGCACAAGGGGTTTGATCCAGGTCCTCAACAATAGAGTAGTTATGGGCATCTCTAGCATTTGGATTTTGGGTAGAGCACTTGAGTACTCATTTCGGAATACAAGGTGGAGTCTCTTGGTTTTCAATCTATAAAGTTTTCTCCAGAGGAGGAGGAGGATATTCTAGACCAGGTATAGCCTATGAAGAACTATAATCTTGAGATCGAGTGGCTACATGAACTTTCTCATTGACCATATTGATACACAAATGGTCGTTGTCTTGCAATGATGGTTTTTTACTCCCACCAACTGCATTTCTGACGTTTAAGGAGCTTGAGGCCATGTGTTGGTTATGTGGGAAAGGATTCGTCAGCACAGCAAGTGGTAGAGATAATATCCTCACAGCTTCCACAAGTTTGGGGCATAAATGAGTAAGGTGATCATTTGTACAAAGCTTAGAGGGAAATTTCACCTTATGTATCTCTCTCTTTCCCTCTCCAGCATTATTATTCGTCTTCTCATTATTACCATTGTCCTTGGGTTTATTATTAATTTTCCCACACTTACGATTATTATTATTTCCTTTCTCCTTATTCCTGCCTGGTTGCTAGTTACCATTTAGGTCAATCGATGATTTCACAGAATGTACATCTACCAACTGAGTGGGATTGGAAGACACAGATGAATTTGGCCCTCCTGCAGACTGGTTTATAGAAACATATTTCAGATGTCTTGTCACTGAGTCTGGGGATTTTACATTGGCGGAGCCTACAATACCATCGGAATGAAGTCTGAGATTTTTTCTAGGATTGTAGGTTGACCGCAGTGCGTCTAGAATAATGTGGTATAACATCCCATACTGAGCATATAGATCTAATTGTTGGGATTTGAATATCGCTTCTTCCTCGGTGGTAACCTCAGATGTAGCAACATCCTTCGAGATAGGAGGCTACAAAGACATAATAAACCATTCTAAAATAAAGGTAGGGGGTATGGAGGTCTTAATCAACCTCTTCCATCTATGCCACTCATGGATATGATCTGAGGTATGAGTGGTTGTGTCCTGGCGTAAAGTTGACAGAATTTCTAGGCCAACATCGTAACGAACCGACAATTGGAAGTGGTTAAGGAAGACCAACACCATTTGACTAAAGGTCCCATATTCCCCCCTAGGTAGCTCGATATAACAATTTGCAGTGACCCCAATGATGGTGCGTTGAAATAATATTAACCAAATGGAATTGTCATTAAGGGAATTTGAAGAGCACCATAGGTGAAAGGTAGTGACCTGATCATCGGGATCCTCGTCGTTCTTACCTTTGAATTTCAGAATGTTCGAAGGATTCTTGGTGAGGATGAGGGACCATGTAGGATCATGAGACATAAGGTCATTCATCAACTTAGAAAAGTATGGAAAATTAAGCATGGCCATAAAAGGGAGACGGGGTTGTGGCATCTGGCCCCAAGCTCTCTAGAAAGATTGTGCTTGACGAACCACAGCCCAGCCAGGGTTTTGGTAAGCACCATGGCCCTGTCTAGGATTATAAGACCCTCCTCTAGGATGATTCATAAAAGGTTGGTTGGGAATCATTCCAGTAGGAATGTTTTGATGGGGGTTATAAATATTTCCCCTGGCCGGATTGGATCTGGGTTGGGGGTTTACCAAAGTGTGAAACTAACCTCCTCCGGGTGTGAATCGAGAGGATAAAGGTGGATTCATCATGTCAAATGTGTTGGTTGGAATCCACACTAAGTAGGTAGGGGTATAGGATGGAACTTGAGCAGAAGCTTGTTCTCCAGGTTGGTTTCTCCACGTAGAAGCAAGAGGATTAGACATGGGGTTAAAATCAGGAATGCCTCCCATATTAGGAGTCATTTGAGGGATTTGAGAACCACCAAATGAAAAAGGACTGTAAGGAGGCGTAGTGCCCCCAAGCCTAATGCTAGCATTAGGGCCAACAACTGGGATAGCGTTCGAAAGCTGTGAAGTAAAATTCGACATACCATAGGAAAAAGGACTAGAGTCCATAGGAATGGACTAAAAATTATAGCCGAGTGAGTGACTAAGAGACCCAAATGGGTTTGAGGCAAGATATTGATAATTCACTATAGGACGGGCAAGAGTAATGATAGGTGTCTATGACACTACAACCATGGTGGTTGCAGGATTCGAAGGGCTCCCAGTGTTCTGAAGACTAGGTTCAATACTCATCCTTGTAGAATCACAAGTCTAAATAGTGGAGGTGTGTGTACCACGTATAATAACTCTACGCATTTTAGAAGGAAAATACTCGAAATCCGGTTGTAACTTTAACAAGCGACAAGATTGTCAGGGATGTTGTTCTGACTCCACAATGACTTAAGACTCAAAATATGAAAAATAAATTCTAAGGCCAACTATTAATCAAGGAGCACACCAAAAATCAAATGGCCAATATGAACACAAACGGGGTAAAGTGGTTGAAAATGGTCTCCGTCCCTAAAGATGGTATGTCTCACCCAAGAGGGGCCTAAGACTCCCTAGTAAAGATCGGACATAAAATAACTAGTTATAAGGGCCCTTGTGGGATTAACAACCAATCGGTCAGATCCCCCCAGAGAGGTAATCCTCCATAAAAGTTGTTTTTTATCCGACCCTTATCTGACCCAGGGTACCTACAGAATAACCCCTACAAGTAACCTATGTGGCACCTAAGTCAAGCAACTAAGAAAATAATGTATAACTGATGCACAGGCGAGCAGTCATAAGTTAGGTCCACCATATGGGCAGGGTAGCAAAGCCTAAAACCTTGAAATTATTGCCTCTCATGGAGGTAAAGGCACTAGAAAGAGCCTCAGATACGAATAGATCCCCAGAAATATCTCTGAGGCTAAGAAGGTATTAGGGGGATATCCCTTCAACAAACCTTGCGCAACCTCATGATTAACTCTGGTGTAAGCGAAGCCTCCTAATATTTCCAATTATACAATGGATTTCTCCACTCCCTTTGTCAGACAGATATGTTGATTTAATTGCCTCGGAGAAGTTTACTCACAAAATCCTATTCCAAGGCACTAAATCCTAAGCTAGTTTGTGCACCCTAGAAAATAAAATCGTGACTAATCAATTTTAAATTGTAGTGTTAATTTTAATGTCCATGCTTACTCTAAAAGGTATGGTAGTGAAACTCATGATGTTATGACTCAACAAGTAAAGTAAATTTGAATACAATGCAAAGTCATGATGTTATGACTTCAATTTCGAATGAATGATATGCTTCTTAAAACAAATGAAATTTTCAATTTCAACTCTAAAATTTTGAAGTAAAAATCCAATATTTCTTTACATGCACTAAGCTAATGATAAAGACTTAAAATATCAAAATGCCAAGCAATGAAAAATGCCTAATATTTTTGTATTTTCAATATAAGAAAAATGGAAATGCATGGACTGAACAACAACTTGATATATAAAACTCTACTTTGTATAGAAAGAGATAACTCAAGTAGGATACCAAGGAGCAGAATACCCAGCCCAATGTACAAGGAAAATCAAAATGAAAAGGTGATGAGAAAGAATCCGCCTAGAAATTCAACCAAAGACATGTTTCTTGTCATCCCACAGACACTTAACAGTCACTACAGAGACCCAAGAAGACTCATCAAACATCAAATCCCACCCAGCAACCACCAAACCCAGTAAACAAGAACAAGAGGTTTATTTATGTTACTGTTCAAAGAAACATAGTGTATGTACACAACTTGCAGAAGGACAACACGTGTATATTCACGACTGTCAAGAAAAAAGCCACGTATATGTTTCAAAAACAAAGCTAGGCAAGGGAGAAGGCTGAAAAACTCAGACCTAGAGTGAACTGAGGCTGTCAAGCAATGATACAGCAAGAAACACAATAGGAACGAGAGACAGATATGGAGAAAAATACTCCAAACCCTAAGAAAGAATATGCAATCCCTAGTATGGTCGCCAATTCTGTTATGAGGAAAATCTCTCTATGGCTAGGGTAAACCACAACAAATGGAAATGATTGTAGAAATCTACTCTATTCTCAAGTATGCTATGTAAATAAATATGATAGCAAGACAAGATAAAAGGCCTACCTCATTTAGATGTTCGATGAAGTTCACCATTGAGCACTTGACCCAAAGCAATATAGGTGCAACTAGTTCTCAACAACCAAGCAAAGAAAGAATATGGTGATAATAAATGATGTTAACACATTCAATAGCATAATCCATTAATAAACATGAAAAATACATCCATGGAATAATAATTCAAATATTTGCAAGATATCAATTGGATGAGAAAAGAGTATTTCTATTAATATATGACCAACAAAAGTGAAAATGTTACGAACTTTCATGTCGGCACGGTTCAGAACCAAGAAACTAAGTTCCTTCTAGTTGAGCTTCCACCACTTCAATCCTCCACCAAAGGCAATCTCATAGAAGAGAGACAATGAAGCTCTCAATCAATAAGGGAAGAGCTCGGGGGATAAACATTGTGTTCAGACTTAAAGGACAAAGGGACGCAGACTCAATATGAAGTAAATAATTTCTCCAGATTAACTGTTCTCTCAAAGTTAAATTCTTTCTCCTCTTTTCCATAGCTCAGTGTTGGCACATTTATATCCTTCAAATGGAACTGAAGGGCTGATTCAGAATGTTTCCAGTATATTGAAGGCCAAGGATCATATATCTCCTATCGTGACATGGAAACCCGACTCCATTTTTCATTTTGGGCACAAATTCCAATGTATGTAGGTTGTAGTGGTGCAGCCTGCGTATACCCATGTTGTATAGTAGGCAAGGTGCGTACATGTGAAAAAAAATATATTTTTAGCTCTGGGATTTGTAAAAATGGGATGACAAGTCTACATAGGGAAATGGAAAAAGGCCTTATGTGCAAGATTGCATAGGGTGAGGCAAATCTTGCTATAGAAACTATAGATATTTATCCATTATAGAGTACCATGCTCTAGGAACCAGTTGTTCAATGTAGACTTATTCTTCAAGTTCCCTACTCAGAAAAGATGATTTAATGTCCATCTCTTTCCATATTGTTCAAAGATCTGCTACACAACTGTCCATAATTTTGACTCATATGTCATTGTACTATCATGAAGTACTAATACAACTGATTAATGTATCATATTGTATTTCTGCTAACTGAATGCACTGAATATGTCTACTCAAATTTTGCAAGCTACTCGAAGGATGGTTCTTTGTTTTGTCTCAGCTACCGCATAGAATCCCCCTATCTACTATTCATATTATCTAGGAGTCTCTAAGCCGAATGGCTCAAAACAATTCCTGCTCTGATGTGTATTCATCATCATCTTCATTGGTAGATTCATCATCTCTCTTAGCTCTAATTTCTTTCCTTCTGTCTACGGATTCATCTTTCACTACAATGCCTGAGAGTACAATCTCTTGAACAAGTTCCTTATTTATCTGTCCTTCTTTTCATTCAATTATTTTCCAAACCTTTATGTATCTGACATCTTTTATTTTCTCTGTAGAATTTTCTTCATCTCGTTTTATTTCCAATCTTGCGATCTCTGGAACCTAGTCTTTGTTCACCTATTCTTTGTGTTTTCTTGTCCATACTTTCGTATATCTGATATCAACGTTCTCTTTCATCGAGGTATCGATCATGCTTCTACAATCACTAGCTATGTGTCCATAGTTATCACATTTGTAACATTCAATGTTACATGGGGCCACATAGGCACTTCTTTCTTGAACATTTCCTTTATAATCCCTGCAATCTGCAACCTTATGCCCAAAATTAGTACAATAAAAAAATGACCATTAAATAAATTTACATACCTGGGAGTGAATGATCTTATTTGTGGTGTATTCCTTCTGAATTTCTTCCTTGATTGATCATGATCATGATTGAATATTCTATGTGGCTTGAACATTTATGTAGACCCCCCTTTCTCTCCTAAGGGTTGTGTGACCTTTCGGTCTAGGATTGATCAAGAAATTGAGTCTGATTGACTCTTTGGGTCGTTGCTAGACCCCAAACCCACTTTCACAGGTCCTTCCTCCAAATGCACAGATCGTATGAAACTCGTGCCTTCTCTCTTGAGCGTTGTTCAAACCTCAACACCAAATGGGCAATGGTTCCTCTCTAGCTAAGCCCTTTCCTTTACGTGACCACGGTTGTGACCATTCACCTGATCAGAAGGCGTGTCATGATTTCGCGTTTCGTGAATTTGGGAGTGCTACTACCTCCATTCCCCTGATAGTCAATATCAAGATGACCCTAGACCTATGGTCCATATCTTTATTTGATCGACGGTTGTGATCAAATTGGCGCTTCACGTTTCGTGACTTTGGAAGTCTCCGTGCCTCCATTCTCTTGATAGTCGAATTCGCGATGGCGTTGGTTTGACAATTCAGATCTATCATTTGGTCAACGACTATGATCAAATCGAGATTTCTTGTTTCACGATTGTGGAGTCCTCTTTCCTTCGTTCTTCCAATAGCCGAAATTTCTCACTGGACAATCAACTGTCCAAATCTCTCCTAGATCCAACGAATCAGATCAAGTCATGGATTCGGGCCTCACGAATTCTTAGTGTTCTCCCCTTTGACTTATCCAGAGTGTGAGTCAGTGAAATGATGATCTTCTGCCACCTGTCCTCAGATGATGGACAGTTCTGATCATTCCAGGACTTTGCGACTTCGCAAAGCCCACTCTCATGTGCAACTCCAAAGGGTTAAACCTTGTGTGTGTTCCTCTGGATCCAACAGTTGTTGGTCCAAGCACTCAGATCCTACGGTCCAGATAAAATCTTCTCTTGTGTGTTCTTCTCGGTGTCTGGACGTGAGACTCAACGCTCCATATCCCTTCCTCTACAATTGATCTGACGACTGTAAACATTCCTCCTTGTGAGCTTTGGGACTCGGAATAATTCTACTCCTCCACACTCCTTGTGTTGTCTCTTCTGAGCTTTCGAACTGACTCAGATATCCAAAGGGGCTCGGCCCTCCCTCTTCCTTAGATTATTTTATGGTGCTTCTCCTAGCACACTCGCGCTCGACCTCCTGAGATTTGGAACTTTAAAATAATTTATCTTTGCGCACACTCCTTACACTATGACTGGTCTTCATATGGAAGTATTTAAACACTTCATCTAAGTGTTGGTCCGATACCCTCCTTGCAATTTCCCAATGCCCACCTAGCAGAGCTCTACATAACCTTCATTAGTTTTGTCTCTCTCTGTTCCCTCCTCTGCAAAGTCTTCCCTCCAGAGTATTTTGTAACTCTGGGGCTCCTCTTGATTCTACAATCTATCCTGGTGTGTCCTCCTATCACATTCTCTACTAAAATCAACAAAGAGATTTAGATGTGCACTCTTTGCGCTGCTTACAGAACTTCCAACGTTCTATTGTGTACTCCTTGCACAGCCTAAAGAACCCAGAATGATATAACATATTTCAATGAAGATAAAGGAAATCTACCTTCCTAAAGTAAATGAAACTTATCATACATCTACAAAATTCATTCATGAAATACATCAGCACAAATACATAAACACACTATATGCAGAAAAAAACTTATTTTCTATTATCTCTGTGTGTCTATACAGATGTTTACAAAATCTGGACTCCAACAGAGTCCCAGTCCTCTTAGGCTCTCTCTCAGAACTTCTAAGACCTCCTCCAGCCTCTCTCTTAGAACTTCTAAGACCTCCTCCAACCTCTCTCTCCTTCTCCCTCTCCTATCTCTTAATTACAAAAAGAGGGCTCTACAATTTTATCCTCTCTACCACCTTAGTGTCATCACTATCTAAGTTACGACACCATAACTCTACGGCTACATTCCATAAATGTCTATCTAGATATAAATATGACCTAGGCCTACTACAGGAAACCATTTAAAGAAACCCTATCTACTACCTATGCAAAGGCATGGCCTGGCATTTATCATCCTTACAACAATATAATCCATATAGGATTTTATTCAAAAATTTTAAATGGGAGGGTCGGCGCCTCTCCCTTTCTCCATTGCATGTCTGCGTGTTGGCATGTTGGTGCATTTGCCGAGGTGGAGTGATACTCCTTCATCATACTCCACTGCTAGGAAAATCACGAGCTCCTGCTCATGAGCTCCTCTTGTCCAGTGTTGAAATCCTCCTGGATCCCAAACCTTCCCTTGGAGTTGTCCTCTTGATCCTCTGCTTCATTATTGTTGTTTCATCTCCCCTGCTGCTCTTGCGGGTCCTCCTCTATTCGGGCTCCTCCTACTAACAGTTTCTTGTGTTGACCCCAACATCAACCTTCTGATTTCTTCGATCACCTCATCCAGTTTCTCAACTGGCTAGTTCTTCGTATGTATTCTTCTCTATCGCACTCCCTTCTCCTCAGTGGGTGGATCTACTTGATCCCCCTTACAATATTCTCCATCTCTTGTAGCCTTAGCTTTCCACCCTACTGGAGACTCCCATTCTGCAGTCTCCTCTTGACTAACTTGTTGTACAGTCAACTCCTCTGACAGATTAGCTTATGTCAGATCCTCTTATGCTTGTTCAACCCCAACTTCTTCCATCTTCTCCCTAGGTCGGTATGCTCCTCCATATGATTCCAACTTGACCTGTTGGATGTGAAATATTTGCACCATTACCCTTCTCTCTGGGGATTCCAATTCTACATACAGATTAGTAAATTCCATCTTGTCTATCTCCTCCTCTGTTGCAGGCTTGTTAGCAGCCCAACATATTTTTAATTTTTTATATCAATTAAATGGTCTATGTAGCTACCTAACTGGGGTCATACATTTTTTTGTTCTTCGTAAGCAATTTTCGAAATGACAATTGTAAGTTTTCGGTTTTCCCTATTGTTTTTTTTATGCTTCGTTCATGACTGAAAGCATGAAAACGAAGCATTAAAACTTACAATTGTGTTACCATTCTATTTGAAAAATTTATGAAAGGCAAAATGTCTCTGTAGCTTATTAATGAAGCCTTGTTCCTTGTTATGAAGACTATTCTCTTTGTTTCGATTCCTTGAATGCCAAGCATGCTTAGGGATTGTGAATTATGTTAACAAAAGACCTTTTGATTTGAGCATTGATTTGATTTTTGTGTGGTTCTTGGTCATATGTTTCCTCATCACTAGGCTTTGGTTTACAAGTTTCACTCTTCCAAACTTTATGATCGAACACACTATGTTGCGCACTCATTTTTATTTTAATGCTCTGGTCATGGTTTATAATTTATGAGAGGTGGAAATACGATTACAGTCAGCCCATCATTTCGAAGCTTGGTCTTAGGCTTTGCAACATCCCTCACATTCATTTCAAACAATGCCTGTCTTTTTGTGATGTATTTTCTCCTCATACGCCATAGACTATTGATGGTTTTTGGGCTTGGGGTATATCTCTAGTCTTCTCTTACAAACCCTCCTTACACATTGTTTGGGTGTTTCCCTGTGATGTTAAAATGGATCCTGTTGTTAGAGTCGAACCTAATGACACTCAGACCTTGCTCTTATTCGACGATGCCAGAGAGTACCTCGAGGGTAATGGTTGGCTCGTTTTCCTTGAAACATTCCATGTTTTCAACCTACAGACTGCTCAGGAATTCACTCTCTCATTCGATGGATGTAGAGCTAAGGTGGGGGACATTCAATTCGAAGTCACAAAGGACTTTCTGAGCCAAGCAACATGACTCCCTATGAGCGGTCAGAGGTGGTTCAAGAATGCTAAGGTAGAAGAGGTTCCATGGACTCTCTTATTTACATCGTAGAAGATCAAAGGATGTGACAAAGGTATGCCAGTCTCCTTACTGAAAGCTCGATGGCACATTCTGCTTGTGCTGAAACAGTTTGTCACTTGTGAAGGCCGTTTCGCTCTTGTGTTTCTTTACCATCTACGTCTGCTCATGATTTTCATAGGATTTCCTTTAAACATGCCTTATTATCTATGGAGGACCCTTTACAAAATGGCTAAAAGGTTTAAAAAGAAATGTTTGGATTCGAGTCTTTTCCACCACGGTTTAAAAATAATTATGCTTGTACATCAATTAAAATTGCAGAACGATGATTGGGATTCATTTTTAACCAGAAATGGTTTCATTAACCCCAATGTTGAAGCGTTCAACAAGCCTATGATTGAATAAACCCTAGTCTATCCTACAACACCTCTCTCACCTACCTTGGCCTGTGTTATGGCCACCTACAGCAAGCCCGACCCAAAGGTTACTGAGCAGGCCCTTGAGCAAGCTACACAGCCTAATGACTTTGTAAAAAATTCAAACAAACCTACAGGCAAGAAGTCTAAAGGCGATGTTGATTTGAGTTTTAAAAATAAGAGAGATGGAAGGTTAATTTCAAGGAAGATCCGAAACAAGTTGAACCCGCATGCGAGCTCGATCAAGATGATCGAGATCCATGAGAGTTCAAATTCCAAAATTGATAGATTTCTCACTGAAGAAGACCCTCTTTCGTTCCAACCACACCTCAATCAGCCTTACAACTTCGTAGACAATCTACCACCTTGTCTAAAACATAGTGAAGGGTACCCTGGTATTAAGTTGGGTAATAAATCTATATTCCACGACGGAGATTCTCTGGTTCACAATCGTGGTTATTCCCAAGGGACCGTTGCACAGTCGAAGTGTGAAGTTTGCTTATTCTAGATTGATAAATACTACACCGATATACCTATCCTACAATCACAGATTAAATCTCTCACTGACCAAGTTGGTGCCTTAACAAATGAAAATCATAGGCTCGAGTCTGCCATTCAAAGAAAAGGGAAACATATGAAGACTACAGGGAATGTGATATTAAAAAACATTGAGACTACAACAACAATAATAAATTCTGAGATCATCTGATATGATTTGATTTTACAGTTTGAGGTATGATTTCTTTTATCTTAAAATAAGTTTATTTATTAAATAAATTAGATTGTTTTATTCATTCAATAAATTGGATTTTATTACTAAAATAACTAGCTATAGAATCAACAGATTATGTAGCTAGTTATTCTAATTCAAAATTGCAAATTAATGGTTAAATATATATCTAAGTCTCTCTATTTTTTCTTTTCTTTTCAAGATATCTAGGATTTCATGGTTACCAAGTGATCTGAAGCATTTTTTAGGCTTGTTAGCCATATCTATGATATATTTTTGTATAAATAGAAATAAACTTTTGTTTAGCTTTAGAAGATTTAGCATGATATGGGTGGTTATATCCCCCTCACTATTTTTGTAATTAATATCTTATCTTAGAAGATGAGACAGTTACCTTTCTAAAGGCTTTAAAAACTCATTATTTTTTGTAACTAAGACATCTTGGTTTGGGGTGAATTGTGGACAGCTTATACACGAATTTGGACAGAACACATGTTTACATTTCTACTTTAGCTATCTATAAATATTGTTGTTGTCTATTGTTTGTTTATCTTGATAATTCATAATTATTGATAGCTTTCGTCTTCATAGATTATCATGTCATCGAGATAATTTATTTCATATACTCCACAATTTTATGCTTCAGTTATATGAAAATAGTGATTGATTGTTCAATTCAAATATTAAGGTTTATCTTAATCTTGTTGAATGATTAAAAGCAACTTGTTACTGTCAGATTTATCTTATGTATAATTTCTTGCAGTCACAAATATCATAGTTATTATTTTCATCATGTCGTTCTATTATTAAAACCCAGTAGACCATATACTATCTGGCATTTATTCCAAACAACGTGAAAGTACACTGCAGATTTATCTCGTGCACAGACTGAATGGACAATTCATGATCATACAGACGTCGGATGCATGCTCTTCAAGTCATTAATAGGTTAGTTTGTTCCTTTTATTTGCTTATTTGTTTTAGAAACTCTTATATGTGGTTTGGTTTTCTCTTTCTACATATTTTGTTTCCATAGTATTTTGATATTTAATCTTATAGATTCATAGAGATAAAAGTAAACCAAAAAGAAATAGTTCATTTTGCTTTCTTTATCTACTTTCATCAAAAGAGCCATTTTTAAATTTGATTTTTGTGAATTCAGATTAAAACTCATGAATTGTATAAAATGCATATAAATTAGACAAACAGTTATGTGCGTAAATATTATTTAGAATAAGTTGTATATTTATATGTGCATATATATATATCAGTGATTAGTAATTAGTGAGTTATTTTGTTTCTTTTATTTATTTATTTGTTTATTTTAGGACTCTAGATTGGCCAACGGAGCCATTAAACCCGTCAAAGTGATTCAATCCAAACAATTTGGGTTAAGTAGATAACCCCGAACCAGACTCTCTCCCCCAGTTCACAAGCGGTCATTTTCGTCCGTCAACAAATGGTGCTAGAAGGAGGGCCTGAAGACTATTGATGGCACATGGAGGTCACAAGACTCCTCCCCCACCTACCCGCTTACCTATAGTAAAAAGAAGTCATTCTGACGATAACATTGTCTCTCAAACAACAACCACATCAAATGACAATCCACATATTACTGTTGAACCAGTAACACCAACCTCCCCGGGATCCGACATACAAGAAATTGTTCGTTAATCACTTTTAAGGACACACGGTGCTTTGGCCCGTATCAGACAACCAGGTCGGCCATTGAATCAATCACTAGACTTCTCTGATATTAGGGAGAAACTTGAAGGCGTTGGTCTTACCCTAAACCCTACGGATCCAGATCACACCCTCACTACTGCAGCCGGAGGATCTGGTATCCCACCATCACCACCCCCTTCATCTCCCTCCTCTTTAGGAGAAGATTCATCCGACAAAGGCAGTTCTTCATCTCAGCCTTCGACACCACCCACGCCTATGGAAAATCCGAATAATCTTGCCAAACCTTGGCTCGATCAAGATGCAGTGGCCATACTTGGACCCCAGCATCCTTTGCCTAAACATCCAAAGAAATGGCTCCCTAAATTCGATCCAGATTCCAAGCAAATCATTGAGGATCATATCAAAAAATTCATTCTAGTCATTAGACTCCGAAGCGTAGAACACAAAGACGTAGTATGTAGACTTTTTCCGTACACATTTGAAGGCAATGCCTCTACTTGGTACTTTTCCCAACAACCCCACACCATTGTATCTTGGGATAGATTCAAATATTGTTTCCTTGAGAAATTTGGAGATGATAAATCTCTCGAAGTCTTAGTTATAGAACTCTCCATTTTAAAGATGAACCCCAAGGAAAAAATAAAATACTTTAATCAAAGGTTTCTAACATTAAAAAATCGAATCCCCACTGATTCAATGCCTGGTGAAAATCTTATTGTCGCATACTACACGAAATCCCTACACCAAAACATAGCAATCTGGGTAAAAAGGTCTAAGAAAGAAACATTATTGGAAGCCTTCGAGGAGGCAAGACAGATTGAGAAAGATATTCTCAGCCTAAAGGACAATATCTGTAATGAGGCAGAGATTACCTCATCTTCCAAGAAGAAAATAGAAATTCTTCCTAGACCTCCCCAAACCAAAACTCAATCAAACGGTTCAGATCTTGAAAGTTTACACAAGGTCGTTCAGAAGTTGTCAAATCAAGTTATACATTTAAGGAAATCAGCTGAAGAAGCTTCTTCAAGCAAAGGGTCTTACAAACCCCTGTTTAGAAATCATTTTCCCACAAATCGACCTAACTCAAATTTTGAAGGCCTAAATCTAGAAAGCTTACAGTTTTCTATCCAAACAATTATGGAAGCACATGACAACTTAGTTCCCCTTGAGATTTTTGAAGACGTGGTTGAACAAGAAATAGTGGAAGAGGACGAATCCTCTCCCAACATTTTTGAGCATTTTTCAGATAGTATCTTTCAAGCCAATTTTGAGACGGTACATCCTTATGATACTAGAAGAAAAACAATGAATAAATCCTCTTCTAAAATTGGAATTAATGCACCTCAAAAACAGTCTAAACTAATTGAAACTAAATAGAATTCAGCAACTCCAAGTTTAGAATATTATTTGATCGAGGATCTTAAAAATTATTGAATTATGTTTATGAATTATTGAAATTCTCTTCTCTTCTACAAAAGATGCTTCATAATATTGCAGAAAAAAGCAAAAACAACAATCTGAACAACAACAAATTTGCAGAAAACAGCCATAAAACACCTCAAAAGATCTTCGTTAAAATGACACTAGAATCCTCTGATAAAAGAGACCTTGCTATAAAAATCATAACAAATGTAGATAAAATAGTTCCAGGGGCTGCGACTAAAAACCAACAAACTTCTGTTCTTAACACTCGCAAAAATGTCCCACCCTTTTTGTTGACTTTTGAAATTTTCAATAGGAATGTACATAATTGTATGGTAGATTCTGGTGCATCGTCAAACGTAATGCCTTGGTTTGTCTGCAAAAAAATCAATGCTAAATTTCAACCTTCCAGTCTGAAAATTATCCAGCTTGATCAGACCAGTGTTAAGGTAATAGGTGAATTAAAAAATGTACTTATCAGATTATCATCTAATCCTAAAGTTCGCCAAATTATTGATATTATTGTCGTTGATATCCCTAAAGTATATGGTTTATTTTTAAGTAGGGATTGGTCCGAACAGCTACATGGTTACTTTGCGACAGATTGGTCTCACTTATGGCTGCCAAAGAATGGAAAGCCTAACAAAATCAAGATCAATCACGAGCGTTATCTCAAGCTTACGGTAACTATTTTAAATGATCCTAATGAACCATTCACTGCTTCCGCCAGTTCACCCAAAATGCAAGGGATGGACACTTTTTTCGACAATTTCATGGTTGAAACTTCTACCATTACTGACACGGAACAACAGTCTGAACTCATGACATGCACACAGTCAACAGCCCTCTCTGAGGTGTCATATATAGCTGATGAAAATCATATCTGATCTCTTTACTTCGATGGATCTAAATCTAAGGAAGGAGCTGGCGCGGGATGTGTGCTCATTGATCTAGCAAGTAACAAAATGTTGATCGCTTTCCAATTAGAATTTGAATGTACAAACAATACGATCGAATACCAGGCACTCCTGCAAGGTCTCAGAAAGGCATTAGATTTGAAAGTTCATATTTAATAGTCTTTGGTGATTCATAAATTGTGGTCATACAAGTAAGAAACTCTATTCATTGCCTATATCCACACCTGAAAAGCTATCAAACTAAGGTATGGAATCTAATGAACAATTTTTTTGCGTTTAACATTAATTCTATTCCAAGATTGAATAATTTTGAGGCTGATTTGTTGGCTAATGTCACTTCTAAACTATTTCCCGCAGAAGGCCTTTCTCCGAACGCGTTTTTCGTCGAGTTGTTGTTCAGACCATCTGTCCCGGACAACATCACTAATTGGAGAGTTTTCAATGACGATCAACAAATCATCAGTTTTCTGCACATGGAAGATACTTTCCAAGGTGCAGTTATCGATGAAGGTACCCATGATGAAGACCTCCACAATTTTACGGTAATTTCAGACCCAAGATCTCTGGAAACAACATCAGATATGGTAAATTCTATCCCAAAATTTGTGGTAAGATTAGAAAAGTTGTATGATTTGCATGATAAATTCAAAAAATCGGTGAATTGTAAAACGAATAGTTCTTCCTTAACACATGAAAATGTGAACCTAGGAACTAAAGATAACCCACAATGCATCAATTTGGGAATGGGATGTTCTGAGCAAGAAAATTCAGCATTTATTAAGTTGTTTAAGGAATTTAAGGATGTCTTTGCTTGGACATATGATGATCTAAAAACCTTTGATCCCAACATCATATAACACATTATTCCCATGAAACCCCAGACTCAACCTTTTCAACAGAAGTTAAGAAATATGCACCCAAAACTTGAACCAACAGTCAAAAAAGAACTAAACAAACTTTTGAATGCTAAGATAATCTTTTTGGTAAGACATACACAGTGGGTCTCTAATCTTGTCCCTGTAAGGAAGAAAAGTGTTGAAATCCGACTATGTGTCGATTTCCGAAATTTAAACCGAACATATGATAAAGAAAACTACCTTGTTCCTCCCATGGAACAGATTCTCCAACAGGTATCCAGTTCTGAAAGATTATCTCTGCTGGATGGTTTTTCAGGGTATAACCAAGTCCTCATGTCTCCCCCAAATCAGCTGAAAACCACTTTTCGTACTCCATGGGGTACCTATGCTTATAGAAAGATGCCCTTCGGTCTTATAAATGTTGGTGCCACTTTTCAGAGAGCGATGGATATCGCTTTCCATGGTATTATCAATCAATCTGTAGTATTATATCTAGATGATGTCATTGTCTTCTCAAAGAATAAAGGAGATCATTTAGCTCATCTAAGATGTGTTCTACAATGATGTCGTAAGTACAACATCTCTTTAAATCCCAAAAAAATTGTCTTTGCAGTGGAACAAGGAAAGCTGCTCGGATTCATTGTATCCAATGAAGGGATGGTCATTGACCCTTAAAGGACTCATGTCATTTCAAAACTCCCCCCCCCCCCTCTTCCAAAAAGTCTATGCAATCTTTTTTGGGTCAGATAAATTTTGTTAGAAGGTTTGTCCCAAGCTTTTCAGAAATGGTCAGGCCATTACAGAACTTAATAAAAAAGGATGTCCAGTACCATTGGGGACCTCTAGAAAGTCAAGCTTAGGCTCCATCCCTAATGAGCCCTGACTTTTCATGAGATTTCACTCTCTACATGTTTGCCTCTGATCGGTCTTATGTTGTTGTGCTAACCCAAAAGAACGCTAAAAATAATGAAGTTCCTATTGTCTTTATGAGCTCATCCTTTAAGGGAGCAGAGATTAATTACCCAACAGTAGATCAATAGGCTTATGATGTTTTTAAAGCAGTAAAACACTTTCGATCTTATCTACTGAAATCTAGGACGAAACTCATTGTCCCTTACCCTGTTGTCAGAAATTTGTTAGTATAGAAAGAACTGGGTGAAAAAAGGGAAAATTGGGTCACATCCTTACAATAATATGACCTCAAGATCACTCCAGCACAAATTGTTAGAGGCCAAGGTTTATGTAAATTAGTTTTTGATTCAGCTATAGAACCGCAGAATAAAACTGATACGTTAATTCAATATCAGCATAAACAAAATCAAATCTGTTGTGTACAAAATCTTACTAGTCCTTGGTATGATGACATCAAGTTTTATCTAATACACGGATCAACCCCCCATCACCTTGATCCAAAAAAGAGGAGAGCGTTGAGATTAAAATCTGCTTCTTTTTAGCTAGTGAATAGTATATTGTTTCGCCAAAATTTTGATGGAATACTTATGCGTTGTCTGGAAAAAGATGAAGCAGATAAAGTCTTGTTAGAATTACATGCAGGGGAAGCTGGTGGGCATTTCGGTGGAGACACCACTGCCCACAAAGTATTAAGGGCAGGGTATTACTGGCCTACTCTTTTTAAAGATGCCCATGCGTTATGCCGCAAGTGTGAAATCTGTCAAAAGGATTTTGGATGAGTACAGAAGTCAGCATTCCCAATGCAACCTGTCTCAGTAGATTTCCCTTTTCAAAAATGGGGCTTTGACATTATAGGCCCAATTAACCCCACCTCCTCGTAGTAGCATAAATACATCATAACAGCGACAAACTATTTCACCAGAAGGTCTGAGGTTGCACCATTAAAAGTGGTAAACACCAGTCAGGTAATATATTTCATGAATTCAAACATTATCACTCGTTTCGATATTCCTGAATGCCTAGTGTTCGATAATGCTTCCTATTTTTCGTCTCTCGAAATGAGTGCCTTTGCTTTAAAAAAAGGAATAAAACTAAAGTATTATGTCAGCTATTACCCCCAAGGAAATGGTTTGGTGGAATCGACCAATAAAAACCTGATCAAGATCATCAAGAGAACAATCTCCGAAAATCACAAAAACTAGCATAATGCACTATACAATGCAATCTGGGATGATAGGGTAACCCCAAAAATTGTTGTTGGTAATTCTCCCATTTTTTTCGTTTACGGTAGGGAAGCAATTCTTCCACTGCACATTCTCCTTCCATATCTACAGTTATCGTAGAACGTTCAGGAAGAAGACTGTCCTCCTTTGGAAAGTCGGATTAATGTTTTGTTGAAGTTAGAGGAAGTAAGGGCTCAAGCAAACCAAAAACTGGATCAACATCAACTTATTGTCAAAAGCTGGTTCGATTCCAATACTACCTCAGACAAAAATTTTGAGGTAGGTGATCTTGTCCTTAAGTGGGACAAACCTCATGAGGGGAAAGGCGAACATACTAAGTTCCAAAACTTGTGGTTGGGACTGTTCTTAATTTTTGAAAAACTAGGTCCCAGTTCTTTCTGCCTGCAGAATTTAGAGGGATAGCTAGACACCTTCTCGGTGAATGGACAAGCTCTCAAAAGGTATTTTACCTGACAACTCTTCGATACACCTTTTGTACATATTTTTCTGTTTTGAGTTCTTTGCTTTCCGTTTCTCTTTGCTGGTTTGTTTTTTTTATTTTCATTTTTGTTTATTGGCCTTTCTGAGTCAAACATGCATGTATTACAGTCTAGCTTAGAAAAAGAAAACAGAATGCTTCATCTCAAAATAACTGTCAAAGGATGTCAGAGCATCAATTGATGTCTTTCTTTGAAATTGTAGGCTAGTTAAAGATGATATTTTGTTTGAAAGTCGATTTCTTGGTTTCAATTTGCACTTGAAAGTATTCATGATTATCTTTAAAAAAGCTCTTTACGTTGTCCCTACTCTTTAAGAAAGCAACTCAACGATGTCTCCCTATCTTCAAAAATTAGTTTTATTAATGAACTATTTTTCAGATCTTGATGAAGGTTAGCAAGAAAAATTTAAAGGCCTGGGAAATATTAAGTTGTGTTAAAAAAATGGAATTTTCAGCGTCACCCCACTTTGTTGAATATCTTTAAAACTATATCAGAATGTAAATAATTTCTCAGAGAGTTGTGGGAAGTGTCTGTAAACCCATCGGGACACTGAACAGGTCTACTGGCAGCAGGTAAATGCATGCATGATGCCAAGACAACTTCGTTGGGGTACTGAACAGGCCCGTTGGCAGTGAAGCGATGTCATGTAAAAGAAAATTCTTAGGTATAAATCTTTTTTTTTGGCCATAAGCGTCCTTCATTCTTATTTGAAATTTCTTGGATAGGATATAGAAGTCTGAGTGGGTTAATTGACATCCCTGTCGAGGCTATGGATGCCTACTGGTAGCAGTGGCCCTGTCAACAGTATTGGAGACATTTACTTAAACGTTGTGGCTTTATTTTGTGAAGTTTGTCACCATATTTCATTCTTTTTAACGAAAGATATCTTAAACTGGATTGCGTCATGATTATTAAATATGTTCGAATAACCTTTCAGTTGTTATTTGATTTGAAATCTTTCAGATTTCTCTAACCTGAACTCGTTCATATTACAGAGATAACTGCTTCTCCCAGCATGTCGCCATTGTTGGTAGCCCAACATATTTTTAACTTTTTATATCAATTAAATTATCTATGTAGCTGCCTAACTGGGGTCATACATTTTTTTGTTCTTCGTAAGCAATTTTTGAAATCACAATTGTAAGTTTTCGGTTTTCCCTATTGTTTTTTTTATGCTTCATTCATGACTGAAAGCATGAAAATGAAGCATTAAAACTTACGATTGTGTTACCATTCTATTTGAAAATTTTATGAAAGGAAAAATGTCTCTGTAGCTTATTAATGAAGCCTTGTTCCTTGCTATGAAGACTATTATGTTTGTTTCGCTTCCTTGAATGCCAAGCATGCTTAGGGATTGTGAATTATATGAACAAAAGACCTTTTGATTTGACCATTGATTTGGTTTTTGTGTGGTTATTGCTCATATGTTTCCTCATCACTAGGCTTTGGTTTACAAGTTTCACTCTCCCAAACTTTATGATCGAACACACTATGTTGCGCACTCATTTTTATTTTAATGCTCTGGTCGTGGTTTGTACTTTAGGAGAGGTGGAAATACAATTACAGTTAGCCCATCATTTCGAATCTTTGTCTTGGGCTTTGCAACATCCCTCGCATTCATTTCAAACAATGCATGTATTTTCGTGATGTATTTTCTCTTCATACGCCATAGACTATTGATGGTTTTTGGGCTCAGAGTATAGCTCTAGTCTGCTCTTACAAACCCACCTTGTGCATTGTTTGGGTGTTTCCCTGTGATGTTAAAATGGCTCATATTTTCAGAGTCAAACCTAACGGTACTCAGACCTTGCTCCTATGCAACGATGCCAGAGAGGAACTTGAGGGTAATGGTTGCCTCGTTTTCCTTGAAAAATTCCAGGGTTTCAACCTACAGACTACTTAGGAATTCACTCTCTCATTCGATGGATGTAGAGCTAAGGTGGGGGAAATTCAACTCGAAATCATAGAGGACTCTCTGAGCTAAGAAATAGGACTCCCTTCGAGTGGTTAGAGGTGGTTCAAGAATGCTAAGGTAGAAGAGGTTCCATGGAATCTCTTCTTTACATCGTGAAAGATCAAAGGATGTGACAAAGGTATGCCAATGTCCTTACTGAAATCTTGATGGCACGGTCTGCTTGTTGTGTTGAAACAATTTGTCACTTGTGAAGGTCGTTTCAGTCTTGTGCTTCTTTACCATCTGCGTCTACTCATGATTTTCATAGGATTTCCTTTAAACATGTCATATTATCTGTGGAAGAGCCTTTACAAAATGGCTAAAAGGTTTAAAAAGAAACGTTTGGATTCAAGTCTTTTCTAGCATGGTTTAATAAGAATTATGCTTGTACATCAATTAAAATTGCAGAACGATGATTGAGATTCATTTTTAACCAGAAATTGTTTCATTAACTCCAATGTTGAAGCAGTCGACAAGCCTGTGATTGAAGAAAATTTAGTCTATCCTACAACACCTCTCTCACCTACCCAGGCCTTTGTTACGGCCACCTACAGCAAGCCCAACCCAAAGGTTATTGAGCATGACCATGAGAAAGCTACACAACCTAATGACTTTGTAAGAAATTCAAACAAACCTACAAGCAAGAAGTCTAAAGGTGATGTTGATTTGAGTTTTAAAAATAAGAGAGCTAGAAGGTTAATTTCGAGGAAGCTCCAAAACAAGTCGAACCCTCATGCAAGCTCGATCAAGATGATCGAGATCCATGAGAGTTCGGATTCCAAAATTGATAGATTTCTCGCTAAAGAAGACCCTCTTTCATACCAACCACACCTCGATCAGCCTTACAACTTCATAGATAATCTACTGCCTTGTCTGAAACATAGTGAAGGGTTCCCTGGTATTAAGTTGGGTAATAAATCCACAATCCATGATGGAGATGCTCCGATTCACAATCGTGGTTATTCCCAAGGGACTGTCGCACAGTCGAAGTGTGAAATCTGCTTATTCTGGATTGATAAATACTACACCGATATACCTATCCTACAGTCACAGATTAAAGCTCTCACTAACCAAGTTAGTGCCTTAAGAAATGAAAATCATAGGCTCGAGTCTGTCATTCAAAGAAAAGGGAAACGTATGAAGACTACAGGGAATGTGATATTAAAAAACGTTCAGACTGCAACAGAAATAATAAATTTTGAGATCATCTGATATGATTTGATTTTACAGTTTGAGGTATGATTTCTTTTATCTTAAAATAGGGTTATTTATTAAATAAATTAGATTGTTTTATTCATTCAATGAATTGGATTTTATTACTAAAATAACTAGCTACAGAATCAATAGATTCTGTAGCCAGTTATTCTAATTCGAAATTGGCAAATTAATGGTTAAATATATATCTAAGTCTCTCTATTTTTTCTTTTCTTTTCAGGATATCTAGCAGTTCATGGTTACCAAGTGATCTGAAGCATTTTTTAGGCTTGTTAGCCATATCTATGATATATTTTTGTATAAATAGAATTAAACTTTTGTTTAGCTTTAGAATATTTAGTATGATCTGGGTGGTTAAATCCCCCTCACTATTTTTGTAATTAATATCTGATCTTAGAAGATGAGACAATTACCTTTCTGAAGGCTTTAAAAACTCATTAATTTTTGTAACTAAGACATCTTGGCCTGGGGAAAATTGTGGACAACTTATACAAGAATTTCGACAGAACACATGTTTACATTTCTACTTTAGCTATCTGTAAATATTGTTGTTGTATATTGTTTGTTTATCTTGATAATTCGATAATTATTGATAGATTTCGTCTTCATAGATTATCATGTCATCGAGATAATTTCTTTCATATACTCCACAATTTTATGCTTCAGTTATATGAAAATAGTGATTGATTGTTCAATTAAAATATTAAGGTTTATCTTAATCTTCTTGAATGATTAAAAGCAACTTGTTACTGTCAGATTTATCTTATGTATAATTTCTTGCAGTCACAAATATCATAGTTATTATTTGCATCATGTTGTTCTATTATTAAAACCCAGCAGTCAATATACTGTCTGGCATTTATTTCAAACAGCGTGAAAATACATTGCATATTTATATCGTGCACAGACTGAATGGATGATTCATGATCATACAGACGTCGGATGCATGCTCTTCAAGTCATTAATAGGTTAGTTTGTTCCTTTTATTTGCTTGTTCGTTTTAGAAACTCTTATATGTGGTTTGGTTTTCACTTTCTACATATTCTGTTTCCATAGTATCTTGATATTTAATCTTATAGATGCATAGAGATAAAAGTAAACCAAAAAGAAATAGTTCATTTTTCTTTCTTTATCTACTTTCATAAAAAAATCCATTTTTACATTTGATTTTTGTGAGTTCGGATTAAAACTCATGAATTATATAAAATGCATATAAATTAGACAAACAGTTCTGTGTGTAAATATTATTTAGAGTAAGTTGTATATTTATATGTGCATATATATATATATATATATATATA
>JZKD02S1677576.1:220297-230523 GCA_000966675.3 Picea glauca
GAAGGTTCTACTTCTAGAAGATTCCTCCTCTAGAATGTTCTTAGGTAATGGTAGCACTATATAAAGGGGCTCAAGCAATGTAATGGGATATGAAGAGAAGTATTGTATTTGGAGCAGTAACTCAATAGGAGGATGCCCCCTCGAAGAGGCAAGTGAACAGGAGAGGATCCTTCCATAATATGATCCATTGTATGGTGTTTCCCTACCTCAAGGGTTTGGTAATAATATTGTGTGGTTTCTTCTATATTGTTTTGTGGATCTATTGTGTATTTAGTATTTGTGGTGATTATATCTTCAGATCTAGTATTGGTACTTAACATATGCAGCCTCATAATCTCGCTGATGAAAACTATAGTTATGTCAGGTGCTTGATACATCATATGCATAGGAATAAAATGTGCACTCTTCATCAGAGTGTCAACTACTAAAAAAATTAAGTTGTGTCTCATTTCCGTCAGTGAAAATCCAACAATGAAATCCATCGAAATGACCTCCCATTTCGATTTCGAAATAGCGTGTGGTTGTAGTAAACCTATCAGATGTCTGTGTTCAGCCTTCACTTGTTGACATTCTAGAGATCTTTCCACGTAGTTGACTATGTCTACCTTCATTCATTTCCAGAAGAATAAGGGTTTAAGGTATGACCTCATCTTCGTGTCTCCAGGATTAGCCATGTGCACTACTATATGAGGCTCGTTTAAGATAAAACTCCTCAACTTGTCATTAGGAGGTACGTAAATTTGATTTTTAAATCTCAATAATCTGTCGGTGTCCACAGTAAATCCCTCAAATTTTGGTACCATCATTGTGTTTTGTTCGATAAAATCCTTTACCTCTTTGTACCATTCATCGTCGCATTGTAAAGTTAGAACCTTTTCACATAGATTTGTATGAAGAGGCATCACCAAAAATATGTGTGGTCTCTGACTCAATGCATCAGCCACTCTATTCATTGTTCCTTTTATGTAAGTAATCTCGAAATCATACTCGCTAACCAATTCTGACCAACGCCTTTGTCACGCATTCAATACGTTTTGCGTAAAGATGTGTTGTAAACCACAGTGGTCCATTTTTAGTTTGAATTTTCATCCAATGAGGTAGTGTCTCCATACTCTCAAATAATACACAATGGCTAACAGCTCCAAATCATGTGTCGCATAGTTCTCCTCATGCCTTCTCAGCTTTCTCGAGATGTAAGAGATCACTTGACCGTCTTGCATCAAGACTCTGCCTAAGCCTTCCTTGGATGCATTAGTGCATACCAAGAAGTCCTCATCCATGTCAGGGACCTTTAGTATAGGTGTTTTTTTCAACAGCTCCTTGAGCCTCCGAAATGATTCCACACATTTCTCGTTCCATACAAACTTCTTGTTCTTCTTTTGCAATTCCATAATCGAATTTTCTATCTTCGAAAACCCTCGATGAATTTTCGATAGTATCCTTCCAAGCCCATGAGGCTACATACTTATAGGACATTCGTCAATGCAGACCATTACATAATAGCCTCAACCTTTGTTGGATCCACAACGACACCTTCGTCGGAGATGAGATTCCCTAAGTAATGAATCTTCGATTGATAAAACGAGCATTTCGACAACTTCCCATACAATTTGTTCTCTCATAGAAATTGTAGTACCAGGCACAAGTGTTCGTCATGCTCCTCCATCATCCAAGAGTATATCAAAATATTGTCAATAAATACTTGGATGAATGTGTCCATGTATTCGCAGAACACCCAGTTCATCAAGCTCATAAATACCCCAGGGGTTTTTGTCAGTCCAAAAGGTAAAAAAGTAAACTCGTAATGTCCAAACCTCGTCTTAAAGATTGTCTTAGGGATGTCATCCTACTTGATCCGTAACTGGTGATACCCTGATCTCAAGTCGATCTTCAAAAACATTGTCGTGCCTTTCGTCTAATCAAATAGATCATCAATCCTTGGCAACGGATATTGATTCTTGATCGTTTCCTTTTTCAATTGACTGTAGTCAATGAAGAGTCTCCACGAACCATCCTTCTTTCGTATGAAAATAACAGGCGCACCCCACAATGACACACTTGGGCATATAAGTCTTAGGTCCAACAACTCCTTCAGTTTCATTTTCAACTCCTGTAACTCTAGGGTCGACATCCGATAAGGCGTTCTTGATATCGGTTCAGTTCCTGGTTTTAGATCGATGGTAAATTCCAATTCTCTCTCAAGTGGAAATCCTGGTAACTCCTCTAAGAAGACATCCGCAAACTCTCATACTACCGGAATGTTTTCCAGTCCTTCTACCACGCCTTTTTTGTTTAACACGAGGATCGCATATAGTTGGCATCCCTTGCACATGCTCTTCTGTAGTTGTAGGAAAGAGATGAACCTTAGGAAAACTCCTTTTTTCCTACCTACAATCACGCGTCTCTAGCCCTCATCATCGACCAAGATTAACCGTTTCATCTTACAGTTGAGTATCACCTCATGTGATTCCAACCAGTCCATATTGATCACAACGTCATAAGACCCTAATATCGTGATGTACAGGTTGGACCTAGTGATAAACTCTCCCAGTTTAAGGCTACAACCCATAACCTTCCCTCCAACCTTCTGTTTGGCTCCTAAATCCATCTCTACAAAGATAAACTCATCTTATTTGACTGCCTTTACCTTAATTATTTTTATCATTGCACCAGAAATAAAACTCTTTGTAGCAGTTGGATCTATCAAAATACTAAGGGTCTAGTCAGCGACGGTACTTGATGTCTCAAACACAGTCGACTGGTGCTCTATTTAGCAGTTATTCATCACTGCATGAATCCAATGGGCCTTGCCCAATTCTCCCATGGTAGTGGGTCCAGCTGATCCAGATGCTCTGATCCTCTGAACTAGGTAGTCACACTGGTAATGTGGCTCTCCACAGGTCCAACACCCTTTCTTCGGTCCAATAGTCCTGGTACCTAAAGTAGAAGCTGACGGCCCACCGGCCTGGAACCCTAGTCTAGTCTGCTAAACAAGTCTAAACTATTGTTGTTGCGGTCGATGTTGATGCTGGTGATTTGGTCCTTTGTAAGGATTTTGTTGTTGAGGTGTTGGTCACCGAGGTTTAGTGAAAGTTGATCCTCTATGGATGCCACGATATCCTAGTGAATTTCTAGCTGGTATTTGATGTTGATGCGAACCATATGACACCTATCCCGCTAGTCTCGCTAGAGTCCTTCTCTGACCCTCGCTGATAAGCTCCTCCTCTGCTATGAGGGACTTTTGAATAGCATCATGCAAGGTTTGAGGCATCATAATCCTCACCTTTGCACGAATGTTGACATTAAGGCCGAACACAAACTTGTTGACCTTAAGTTTCTCAGTATTCAGGTGCGGAGCATACTGAAGCAGCTCCATGAAATGAGCCTCGTACTTGAGCATCGTATGACCACCTTGTCACAAGGCATTGAACTCATTGAGCTGACACTCAATGCATTCCTAAGACATATACCTCTCTCGGAACCATTCCTCGAACAGTTCCCATGACACGTCTTTGACGGCCATGCTCAATTGCAGCAGGAGCATCTTCCACCATAGAAGAGCGCTCCCCTTCAATTTAAAGACCGCCATGAGGACCTTCATGTTGGAGGTATAGTCGCAAAGTGTAAAGAACATCTCCATATTCTCCACCGATGCCTCAACGGCGGTGTCATCCGAGGCACCAAAGAACTCGGGAAAATTGACCTTCTCGAGTTCGTGGTGAATGCTACTAGTACCGACCAGGGCACGTGGTGGACCCTCAAGAGGTGCCAATGCCCTGGCCTCATCTCTATCCAAACAACTGATCAGTGCCTTAGACATCCTCTGAAAGGACCTCATCAACCCAACCACATCACCCACAGTTATTTGTTCTTTCCCGACAACTTGTTCGTCCCCCTAGGGGTTAGACCCCTCGGGCGTGGATGCTATTGGGGGCGTCGTGCCTCCTCCCCTAGAACATCATCGTCTGCCTCCACGACGTCCTCTAACCATGATTACCTGCATGAATACAAACCAATTTAATTAGCAACATTTATATAATCAAGTATCTAATCAATGGAAGTCGTAGTGATCACAAGTCGCGGGTCGAATCGGCTCTAATACCATATGTAACGAACCCTGTTGTTATGAAAAAAAGCCATGCATAATCAGTACACATTACTATTATTATTTAGCAGTAAGTGATAACGAAAATACACTCAAACATCGCAACACGACGACGAACACAACGCACACAATTCATGCAACCTACAAACATAACAACCTAGCATACTAGCACAACATGCAGTTGGAAGCAACATACAACCTTCAATCAGACGAAGAATAAAAATGACTACCCGCCCATCCTCCCCTGCAAAGGTAAGGACCTCCAGGACACATAAGCAACACTCAAGCCTAGGTTCCCATCGATTTTTACCATTTAAGGTCTCAAGCCTGGCAACTGTTATGAGGAACACGGAGGTGTCTACATCTCGCCCAACAAAAGAAACACCATACCTATTAATCTAAAATGAAACATCAATCAAACCAAACGCAACAGCTTTACGACACCAGCAACTAGAACCTTCCCGGTGAGCGGGAGACAATCACAGTAACATTAAAAAACAAGTACAAACTTACTTACAAAACAACATCATCCATATCGGGAGGCGCATGACCCTAATCCATATTTCATATGTGTTTATTGATCAATGTGCATAGTGACTCAATAATAAGGTATCATGTCGCCACAATGTGACAAGGGCGTTGGGAAACCACGTGCAAACAAAATAATTATAAACCTTCAACCAAACATAAAATCCAATGTGCATGAAATACAACTTGAACTATCATACATTATATGACTCCATTAGAGGAAGGTGCTCTAAACAATAAAGAAAAATGGAAGCAAGGTGACTATAATCGATACAATTAAATTGGAGCAACAACTAGGTGTAAATCATTAGCAATTTATCATCATAAGGACTAATTCCCAGCATCAGTAACCAAACACCATCTAGCAGTAAAGGAAACTAACTAACTTTAAGCAACATATACTTTCCATTCAAGGGTTTATTATTCCAGTAAACTCATTTATAAAATTAAAGGCATAAACAACACTCCACTATAACACCCCTTTAATAGTACAAATGGAAGATCTTATATATTAAACAAATTATTATCTAACCTGTATAATATTTAATTAACAAGTAACAAGGCTTCCCTACCTTCCTTTAAACAATAAGAGGAATAAACCACTTATAATTAATAATTACCACTTATCATATAAGTATCCCCTTGACATCATTAATGAATTCAACAAGTCTTATTAATTCCTTGTTGTAAAGGAAATAAAAGCTATTACAAGTGATAATGTCAATCACAATTAAACTTATGAAAACAGTGAATCTATTAGAAGGGATAATTGCCATATAATTATTCCACAATAAAACTGTTATATAACAATTGAAACTGAACTTAATAAAGCAGATGCAAAACTGTTAAACTATTAAAACGGTTACTCACGCTTCAACTGTTATATAACTAATATAATCATAGTTAAAATGGAACCATGTAAGTTGACCCCAAACTATTTAAAACAATAAGCTGGTAAATACACCATTGTTAAATGGTTCAAAAGGCATGTGTTGTCTTAATTACCTCACTTCCGTGAGCTTGTAAATACACAATTGTTTAAATCGTTCAAAAAGCATGCATTGTCTTAATTACCTCACTGTCGTGAGATGGTAAATACACAATTGTTTAAATCATTCAAAAAGCATATGTTGTCTTAATTACCTCACTGTCGTGAGTCACTATGACGAAATCACCTCAATCATCGCTATTATACAAAGGTTATAATTATATGATTATTTAAATTGTCCCCTTCCCAAACGTTGTCATAATGCATCACTGTCATAAAATCTCGCACTGTAAACACCGTCGAACTGCCATTGCAGGTCATTAATGCCCTCAGCACGATGTCTCTGTCAAAATTCGTCTATGCCACCATGACGACGAACCCACAGCCCGATGATCTGGCTGTCAACTCAAAGGAAGCGCTGGGTCACTTCCCCACAAGGCTAAGTCTCAACGTTGTAGGCAAAGGCGAGGATGGGCATGGGATCGACGCGCAGGTCAGGCGACAGGAGGGAGAGAACGCGTTCATTGTAACAGGGTGTTAATCAAATTACCATGAGTTTGACATGCAAAGTACAAGGAAGGTAAACGTCGACCTCATCTCTCTGGCCCTTTTACAGGATTCAAAGGAATAACAAGATCCTTGAGTCCATAATGCGTTGGGCAAGAAAATTGAAGGTGCCAAAGGGGTTTCCTCAGGACCGACGTCATTTGAGAGGAAAAAGGAATGGTCCCGACCCTCCACACCAAGCAGAGATCCGACATAAGGAGGTGATGCAAACACACAGGATGAACTCGTGTACAGTTCCAACAAACTTGCAATGACATTGATCACAATGATGAAATGCATAGCCCATCAATTGACCTTCTTATGGAATACGAATCAGTCCAGAAAGACTTGTTCAGTCGATACACTCTACTGACAAGTGTAGTAACTCTTTCCTTGGGATTGGTATGCCAACTTTATCTGAAAGCGCCAACCAGTGGAATGCTCGTTAAGTCTAAGTTTGGGGAGGAACAGGGGATGGCTTCGATCAAGGCTGAAGCCATAATTATGGGATTGAACCTGAAACTTAACCGGTAATGACCAGGCATTCTCTACCATTACTCTATGGGTTGTGTGAATGAAAGTGTTGTATATATAATTTTATTCGTAAAAATGAAAAACCAACCAATGTGCCTACGACTCATAGGAAGGGTGACCAATCAAGGGTGACCAATCATTCCAGGGTTTTCATAGGAAGGAACTCTTGGATAGGAAGGACCGCCCCTTTAACTGCAAACTAAAGCTAGTAGAGAAACTGCAGGAATTTAAACTAGCAAGGAAGTTAAGGGTAGGAGTGTAACATTTTAAGGTTTTTAACACAGATCCACTCCCTAACTTCCATAGGATTTCCTTCGAATAGAATCTTAACAAGCATTTCAACCAATTTTTACTTCTAAGCGGGAATAAATGTAACAGAGATATTCAAATATAGAAATTTAACTACCTTTTTACTACAAATTTAACCTGTGTACATTCGCCATTATAGATTTTCATATGCAGAAAACTTAACTATTTTTCCATACAAAATTTACACATGCATACTGTAACCAATGCGAATTCTTTGTAGTCGTTGTTCTGCACGCGCTTTGTCTAGCTCCTGCTTTCCAACCGATAAGACCTCATCGGTACCTCCCAACCAACGCTAGGGGTACTCTTCTCCCTCCTGAGCCCCCCAAGTTGTAAAGGGGCCACTCACACAATACCAAAGAATGCTAGCTCCAAGATCGCCTCGCAAGGTCGAGCTACCACTCGTTATCCGAGCTGGGTATCCCAACTCCCACAAGAGAAATTCGGTCAAAATAAATTCCGACAGTGTAACCTTACACAAACCAGATGTGATCCATACTCCTCCCCGCCATCCTTTTTATAGATTTTTCTTATTGATTAGTTTCCCAAACCCTCATTAGATTCTTTTTATTACATTTAATTAGGATAAACCTCCCCCATACACATGTCACTCGATCCCTTCATTGCACTAGAAAATCAATTTATTAATTAATTAAATTTGCCTATTTCCCTCACCCACCTAAAAGCATTCCTAAAAATACTCCTTGGTGTCCCTTTATTTCCTTACAATTCTTAAATGACTTACGCCTTACTTAAAGCCTAGTTGAGTTCATAAATAGAAAGTTCCAAAGGCTAGATTCCTCACTAAGTTAGACATTCTTTTTTTTCTTTAAGTTTCCCCTTTTCTTTAAGTTTCATTTTTTCTTTAAGTTTCCCCCTTTTTAACTAAGTTCGGAATTAGCAAGTTTAGACAAAAACAACCATTTACCCCTTTTAATAATTAAACCTTCATTAAAAAATTTACTTTAATTATTAATGCTTGAATTTTCTTTACCCCCTTCTTGTTACATGTCCATTTAGATTTTTTTTTGTTCACATAATCTACTTAGACCTAGGTTTTAAATTCACTAGGCTTGGTGATAGTTCTTAAGGGGGAAAAAAAATTGTTATTAACTTCACTCATACCATCATTCATTTTAAGGCCAAACAGGTCCTAAGGAAGCATAGTTTTCTACGTACTAGGTTTATTAACTTACCATAGTTAAAATCGTGACGTCCCCTTCAGGACGCACTATGTTCTCCAAGGGTGCCACTCGCTTGCATTCTGGTTTTATTTGCGTGACATTCTCTTCAAGACGCACTACATGCTCCAAGTGTCCCACTCGCCTCTTGAATGAATTTGGTAGACATCAAACCCTTGGAGTCAATACTCCATCAGGAGACCTTGTGGGAGACTAAGGGCCTCTAAGTAATAAGGACCCTGCCTTATTCCACACCCCTTAAAATCATCGTGAGCGACTGTCACAGTCTACCCTCACAGCATGGTGGATCTATCGAACTAGGTAATCATTAACCTATAGTTCGAGCCATGGAAAGAGTGCTAGTAGGCTGTGGCAGGGCTACTGCCACACCTCTCCCTCAATGTTGTTGGTTGTCGTGCATGACCCCTTTACTCCAAATGTGATTCTGGTTGGCAAGTTATCGTCAGCCTGCAACCATCAACGAAACATGTTCTCTATAACAATCAACATCATAATATCTAGTCATACGTCACATATGTAATATCAAAAACATTCAAACCATAACAGTCCACTCCTTGACTCGATCTGGAGTCCAAGGAGATCCATTGATGCCATCAACATCCTCTAACATCCAAAGTTCTGCACACTCGGGAGAACCAATCAATAGCAAATGTCAGTATAAATATAACAAGACAACACATCGTCATATCCTCAACATCTCATAATTATAATCAAAATAGTCAATCTATAATGAACTAGATCACTTGCACGCAAGTGTCCTCAAATAATAAGTCCAATTAGGTGGGCGCAAGAGCGGGATGTTACAAATTGTCCTATCTCACTCCTCCAATTATTACCCTTAAGGTAATGATATTGTGGAATCAAGTAACAAGAACTTAATGACCATCATAAGAAATACTATGGGGGATAACAAGAAAAGTTGGGATTGTAAAATTAAGTAATCTCTATGGGCCAATAGGATAATCGGGAAATATTATACTAGAAAGAGTCAATTTGAGTTAGTCTATGGGATGGAAGAAAATTGTGATTCCAACTAAAGATCCCAGTCTACAAGATAATGTAGTAGTTCTCATCAAATCAAGATGAAATGCAAAATAGAATCAACTAATTGATCGAGTTTGACAATAATCAAAGAGGCACCTTTTATAATCTAGTAAAGAGTGAATAAAAGATGAAGATAATGTTCAACAAGAAAGCTCGCTCAGGAAGTTTCTAGAAAGGTTATCTTGTTCTCATGTGGAATAAAAGAAATGAAAAGGAAGATAAACATGGTAATTTTGAAATCCTTTGGTTGGGTCCTTATAAAACTAATGATGTTGTAGGTTACAATTCTTTCTATCTTACTTCACTAGATGGTGAGTGATTTCATTTTCATGTGAATGGGAAACTTTTGAAGATGTTCTATCAAGTTAATATTTGATTCCATGGGGAATCCTTGTACAACAATAAGTTTATTAAACTTTCTTACTTGTGTGTTTCATTTTATTGATTTTTTTCATTTTTTACTTTCTTTTAAAATAATATGTGTTCACATGTACATATTTCCTCTGAGATTTGGTGCTACTAACATGCAATTGGTTACAATTCCATTCATGAATTGATTTATTTATATCTTAGGGAAGGGGAAAGACATTGGTTTCTTCAACCCTCCCCTGCATTTTATATCCATCTAGTGAGAATTTTTCAAGTTTATAGGTTTTTGGAGATTCTGAAGTTCTCATGCACTCTCGAGATGAGCACATGTCCCTAAGTTGGAGCCAATTGTTACACCTAAAATTCAATTTAGTGCATCCTATATTCTTTTCCATATGTGATCCATCGTATGAGTAGATTATATGTATCATTGTATCATGATGAGCCAATAGTGTTGTTATCTTTATACTCATGTATTATATTGGGCCATCCTTAGATGATCTATGTAACAGTGTGAGGCCTAGGTGGTATCTCTAGGCCCCTTTGTGCTTGGTCATGCCCCATCCTTCTAGTCCCCATTTAAAGATATTCCTTTCTCTTA
>JZKD02S1677576.1:400441-414529 GCA_000966675.3 Picea glauca
AGGATGATGAGATGATTGGATGCCAGACTCAGAGTCAGATTGGCCAGACTCAGACTGGCAAGGCTCAGAAGCAGGAGCAGACTCAAACTCAGACTCAGACGCAGACTCAGACTCCCACTGTTCAGTTTAATCAGACTGAGACTCAGACTGTTTAGTGAAAGACGGGGGACTTCTCAATATAAACCAGCTCAGTGTAAGATGGGGATGGTAGATAAAATCAAAGAGAAGATCTCCGGAGGCTTTTCCCTGGAGCATCGACCGATAATAATCGTAATCATTTGAAGAGTAAGAGTATGTGTTTGAACTTAGAGTAGAGAATAAGATATGAATGCCATGGTTAGTTTATATTTGTTTCGTAGGAGATTTGTACTTTTGTTGTGACCGTGGATTTTAGCTTTCGTTTTTACAGTCTGAATAGAAGCTAAAAATGGGTGACATGCTGTCTATATTTGTAGAACGTTATTTTATTATTAAATAACCATTTCCACAAAACAAGAACATATCAGGACCTCCATGCCAGCCTTACAAGCTTGCAGTCAACCGCGAAATGTATGGTGCTCCGTCAATGTCGAAAAATACAAAAATAATTTATATACCTTATTTTCCTAATCTCAAAGAAGTAAATTTGTGCATGGTTGAGAGTCGAATTTTTCAAATGTAGAATCTCTCACGGGCTAGTCTCTGTCTGTCAGATATTATTTTCTCTATTTGCCCTCTTTAGCGAGTTGGAGGGTACTATTGTTTAGTTCACGCCATAACATCCTATTACTAACTTTTTAAGAATTAAGAATACTAAAACTTTTTAAGTATGAAGAATGATAAATTCTTGGAATTCTTGAATTTTTTAAAATTACAAAGTTTAAATTTTCTTTTTATTTTTTATTTTTTTGGTAATTGTTTTAGAAATTGTAAATTTTTATTATTAAAGTTGTGTTTTTAACATGAATTTATCATTCTGAAAAACCCCTACTACACATAAATTATGCATCCCAATAATTTATATTTACAATTTCAATCATCTTAAAAATATTTTAAGTAAAATATTTTAGAAGATGAAAAAGCCTATCATAATTCAGTTATCAAGTGGTAGTGATGAAAATCATCATGTTAAATTTTGACTCTAAATTATAGGTAATCTTAGTCATAGACTTTTTTGTAATTATAAATGGTTATATTTTTTCTTTGTAATACAACCTAAGTGAGCCTAATGGTTGAGAACATGTGTTTCTTCTTAAGAGGTCACAAGTTCAAATCTAGAGGGGGGGTATACCTCCATAGACTTTACCAGTCAAATCACTAGGCGGAGGGGGGTCCCTTGTCCCACAAACAAGGGGGTCTCATACACCAATTTGGTAAAACTGAGAAATATCACTCTTTACCATATGGACCATGTAACTTAGATCCTTTATTAACATAATATCTATTCATAAAGGTGATGATATAACTACACAATATTGTATTTGGTATTGTCATTGTTAAACTATTTTGCACTCTTCTAGGGAGGAAAACAAGTAAAGCAACATACATCTATCTTAACTATGAGTCTCTCAAGTTTAGAGAGGGATCAAATCTATGGAGGTGCAAACCATTCTGAAGTTTTTTTAAATAAAAAAGGTTTGTACATCTAGGAATTTGATCCCTATGGGCGTTGAGGGATCTAAAATTAAAACTTATTTACACTAATGATAACTATATAATATATTGTTATTATTTCCTTTGTACAATAAAGCATTTAAAGTATTTTCAATGCACTAACATCCTTCCTAGGTGAGTGGTAAAGTATCTATATGCAAAGTGATCAAAGTGTGTGTGTATTATATCAAGACAACAATATGTGGAGATTCTCTTGCTTGGGGATTATGATAGCAAGTAGTATTATTTTCAATGCACTAACATTCTTCCTACATGAGTGGTAAAGTATCTATAAGAGTGATCACACAACATCTATCTTAACTATGAGTCTCTCAAGCTTAGAGAGGGATCAAATCTATGGAGGTGCAAACCTTTCTGAAGTTTTTTTAAATAAAAAAGGTTTGTACATCTAGGAATTTGATCCCTATGGGCGTTGAGGGATCTAAAATTAAAACTTATTTACACTAATGATAACTATATAATATATTGTTATTATTTCCTTTGTACAATAAAGCATTTAAAGTATTTTCAATGCACTAACATCCTTCCTAGGTGAGTGGTAAAGTATCTATATGCAAAGTGATCAAAGTGTGTGTGTATTATATCAAGACAACAATATGTGGAGATTCTCTTTCTTAGGAATTATGATAGCAAGTATTATTATTTTCAATGCACTAACATTCTTCCTACATGAGTGGTTAAGTATCTAGAAGAGTGATCAAAGTGTTTAAGTATCTAGAAGAGTGATCAAAGTGTGTGTGTGATCACTCTTAGAGATACTTTACCACTCATGTAGGAAGAATGTTAGTGCATTGAAAATAATACTACTTGCTATCATAATCCCCAAGCAAGAGAATCTCCAAATATTGTTTCCAGATATTGTTGTCCTCATATAATATTATTGGAAATAAATATGTAATTGAGTTGGTTTTTCTATGGAGAAAATTTATGCTTTGTTTTAATTCATTCATGTAATGTTATATGGTTGAGAGAATATGTTTTATACACACACACACACAGAATATGTGTTACACACACACACACACACACACACACACACACACACACACACACACACATGGTGATGCAGTACTTAAAGGGGAATGCTCAATATGAAATTGAGAGGATGTTCTTCACTTCTTATATATCGATTTTTTTTTACTTGAAGTTCATGGTGTATGCGTGAGTAGACACACCCATCATGTGTCAACTCTAGTTAAACACAGAATTACATATGTATCTCCTTCAACTTGCACCGTAAAAAGTGCCTCTCAATACAATGAGAAAAAAAAATAATGGGGCTCTTTCTCATGTTGTTTTCTAACTAAGCATTCAGTTGTTTGACTTCTTGGTCACTCTAAAAATTGTTGCTTGAGAAAGCACCAGGGAAAGGTAATAGTTGCTATGTTTGATTTGTTTAATTTGCTAAAGTATTTGATATAGCGCTTTAAATAAAAAAATGGTAAATAATGGAAGACATATGAATTTGAGTGGGTTAGTGGATTTTTTTTTTCCAAATATGATATGAAAGATACACAAAGTAATCCACTTCATATTTTCAGTTAAATGATTATCACTCAATCAATGAAACTCCAAAGAGATTCTTTAAGCATCAAACACTAGCCTTACAATTTCTCCAAATTTGATTTTTTATTGTTATTATGTAATTTCCAGATTTCATATATCCTTAAATCAACCTAAAAAACATTAGATAAAATTTTGAAGTACAAGTCTATACGTTCTTTTTGTCCTTTTAGGGTTATATATGAACAATTAAGCACAAACCCTAGAACAAACAAGTCTAGAAAATGAAGTGAACCACTAACTTTATGCTAGACTTGGAAATAAACCTAAATTATGATCTTTTCTTTGATTTTCACTGTTAAATTTCTTTCTAAACAAACAAAAATTAGAGATTTTGGGTTTTAGGGTTTTTTGGTTGGTTGTCGAGAGAAGACAAGTGGCTTATTCCCACTAGGGTTTATGGGGTCAAGAAGTATGCCACTCTAAGAATTGGTCATTCTTATCTTAAGGATTAGGGTTGAGAGATTAGAACCCCTAGGGTAGAATACTATATTGTCTAATCAAATACGGTATGAAGACCAAGGCCCTACTTGAAGTGATTTCCCAAGTAAAAAAATAACTTCACAACAAGGATCAACCATAACTAAAAAAGAAAAAATCTTAAAACCCATTCCAATGAACCAAGATGAAAAACAAAGCAAAGAATTGAGCACTTACCCAAGCTAACAAGAAAGGAAGGAACAAACAAACCCTTAAAAATATTCTCTCCAAGTGGTATAGTAAACCTTAAATGGATTGATCTTGAAATCTAGAAGAAGTCTTGAACATTCACAACAAATGTTTTATGCATGAAGAATAAACCAAGAAAGAGAAAGCTCCAATAATTGAGACCAAAATATCAATAGGTAGATCTTCAACAACTTGTATTCTCAAATGATATCCAATAACAATAATGATTTGGAATGATAGGAGAGCCTCTATTTATAGAGGAGGCTTTTGCATCCTTCTTGGTCTTCATTATTTTATAATATCCTTAAATTTAGCCTTGTATATCTACAAAATAAACTTGTCATCCACTTAGTGAAGGAGACTAAGTCAAGAAACTTATAAAACATGTCACATGTACATAAAACCCTCAAGAGAGGGGGAATGTTTCATAATAGGGAGGGAAACTTGGTGAAAGAGATCAATGTTCCTTGAAAAGGAATAGTCCAAGCCTCAAAGCATGGTGTGGAAGACTACCAAGCAAATATGAAGCTAACTTGTACCCTCCAAAGGTGGAATGACCTCATGGGAAGAGTGAATAAGGGCCTAAGAAGTGTACAAGTCCCTTAATTATACTCATAACTCCTCAACATATGTGTCCAAGGCATGATCAAGTCCATATCTCAAGCAATGAACCTCCTCAAAGCATGGAATGTGACCCTCTAAGTCAAAACAAGTCAAAATATCCTCCAACAACTAGTAATCAAATCCTCAAAAGGGGAGGCCCTCATATCAAGTGAAGAGTAGCTCAAAAAATGATTAAAAAGGAGTGTCTTTGAAGACATCCAATGTGGCATGTTAATACTGGACCTATACAAGTGAAAATATCCTGAAAGTGACTTAGATGTTGTGACCAATGCCTTGGGATACATGTACTTCCTCGATATCTGTGAAACTACCTTGGGTATCATGAAACTGAGTGAGCATTTGCAGAAACATCTCCAAGAGTAGATGGCGAAAGTGTGACAAATACATAAGATGGGGTTCCATGATTAGGCATAATATAAGTGTTCTCTAAATATGTATGATAACCTTTACAACATGAGAAACACTTTTACATCATATGCAAAGAAGTGAGAGAGACTAGAAGCTCCCCTAGATCATGTCTCCTAGTAGATCCATCCCAATATGTTTCCATACATACCTAGATCATAAATGACTAACATGATGGAGAGTTATTTCAATCAAGGGGTAGTTAGATGTAACCATAAGAGAAAGGAATATCTTTAAATGGGGACTAGAAGGATGGGGCATGACCAAGAACAAAGGGCCCTAGAGATACCACCTAGGCCTCACATTGTTACATAGATCATCTAAGGATGGTCCAATATAATACATGAGTATAAAGATAACAACACTATTGGCTCATCATGATACAATGATACGTATAATCTACTCACATGATGGATCACATATGGAAAATAATATAGGATGCACTAAATTGAATTTTAGGTTTAACAATTGGCTCCAACTTAGGGACATGTGCTCATCTCAAGAGTGCATGAGAACTTCAGAATCTCCAAAAACCTATAAACTTGAAAAATTCTCACTAGATGGATATAAAATGCAGGGGAGGGTTGAAGAAACCAATGCCTTTCCCCTTCCCTAGGATAGAAATAAATCAATTCATGAATGAAATTGTAACCAATTGCATGTTAGTAGCACCAAATCTTAGAGGAAATATGTACATGTGAACACGTAGTATTTTAAAAGAAAGTGAAAAATGAAAAAAATCAATAAAATGAAACACACAAGTAAGAAAGTTTAATAAACTTATTGTTGTACAAGCATTCCCCATGGAATCAAATATTACCTTGATAGAACTTCAAAAGATTCCCATTCACATGAAAAGGAAATCACTCACCATCTAGTGAAGTAAGATAGAAAGAATTGTAACTACAACATCATTAGTTTTGTAAGGACCCAACCAAAGGATTTCAAGCTTACCATGTTCACCTTCCTTTTCATTTCTTTTATTCCACATGAGAGCAAGATAACCTTTCTAGAAACTTCCTGAGCGAACTTTCTTGTTGAACATTATCTTCGTCTTTTATTCACTCTTTACTAGATTATAAAAGGTGCCTCTTTTATTATTGTCAAACTCGATCAATTAGTTGATTCTATTTTGCATTTCATCTTGATTTGATGAGAATTACTACATTATCTTGTAGTCTGGGATCTTTAGTTGGAATCACAATTTTCTTCCATCCCATAGACTAACTCAAATTGACTCTTTCTAATATAATATTTACCGATTATCCTATTGGCCCATAGAGCATACTTAATTTTACAATCCCAACTTTTCTTGTTATCCCCCATAGTATTTGTTATGATGGTCATTAAGTTCTTGTTATTTGATTCCACAATATCATTACCTTAAGGGTAATAATTGGAGGAGTGAGATAGGACAATTTGTAACATCCCACTCTTGCACCCACCTGATTGGATTTATTATTTGAGGACACTTGCGTGCAAGTGATCTAGTTCATTATAGATTGACTGTTTTGATTATAATTATGAGATGTTGAGGATATGATGATGTGTTGTCTTGTTATATTTATATCGACATGTGCTATTGACTGGTTCTTCCGAGTGTGCAGGACTCTGGATGTTAGAGGATGCCGATGGCATCAATAGATCTCCTTGGACTCTAGATCAAGTTAGGTAGTGGACTGTTATGGTTTGAATGTTTTTGATATTATAGATGTGACATATGACTAGATATTATGATGTTGATTATTATAGAAAACATGTTTCATTGATAGTTGTAGGCCGACGATAAGTTGCCAACCAGAATCACATTTGGAGTAAAGGGGTCATGCACGACAACCAGAGACATTGAGGGAGAGGTGTGGTAGTAGCTCTGCCACAACCTACTAGCACTCTCGCCATGGCTCGAACTATAGGTTAACAATTACCTAGTTCGATAGATCCACGATGCCGTGAGGGTAGACTGTGACAGTTTCTCATGATGATTTTAAGGGGTGTGCAATAAGGCAGGGTCCTTATTACTTAGAAGCCCTTAGTCTCCCACAAGGTCACCTGATGGAGTATTGACTCCAGGGGTTTCACGTCTACCAAATTCATTCAAGAGGCGAGTGGGACACTTGGAGCACGTAGTACGTCTTGAAGATCACGTCTTGCAAATAAAGCCAGAATGCAAGTGAGTGGCACCCTTAGAGAACATAGTGCATTCTGAAGGGGACGTCACGATTTTAACTATGGTAAGTTAATAAACCTAGTACCTAGAAAACTATGCTTCCTTAGGATCTGTTTGGCCTTAAAATGAATGATGGTATGAGTGAAGTTAATAACATTTTTTTTTTCCTTAAGAACTATTAGAAAGCCTAATAAATTTAAAACCTAGGTCTAAGTAGATTATGTGAATAAAAAAAAATATAAATGGACATGTAACAAGAAGGGGGTAAAGAAAATTCAAGCATTAATAATTAAAGTAAATTTTTTAATGAAGGTTTAATTATTAAAAGGGGTAAATGGTTGTTTTTGTCTAAACTTGTTAATTCTGAGCTTAGTTAAAAAGGGGGAAACTTAAAGAAAAAATGAAACTTAAAGAAAAGGGGAAACTTAAAGAAAAAGGAGAATGTCTAACTTAGTGAGGAATCTAACCTTTGGAATTTTCTATTTATGAACTCAACTAGGATTTAAGTAAGGCGTAAGTCATTTAAGAATTGTAAGGGAATAAAGAGACACCAAGGAGTGTTTTTAGGAATGCTTTTAGGTGGGTGAAGGAAATAGGCAAATTTAATTAACTAATAAATTGATTTTATGGTGCAACTAAGGGATCGGGTGACATGTGTACGGGGAAGGTTTATCCTAATTAAATGTAATAAAAAGAATATAATGAGGGTTTGGGAAACTAATCAATAATAAAAATCTATAGAAGGGATGGCGAGGAGGAGTATGAATCACATCTGGTTTGCGTAAGGTTACACTGTTGGAATTTATCTTGACCAAATTTCTCTTGTGGGAGTTGGGATACCCAACTCGGATAATGAGTGGTAGCTCGACCTTGCGAGGTGATCTGGGAGCTAGCAGTCTCTGGTATTGTGTGTGTGGCCCCTTTACTACTTGGGGGGCTCAAGAGGGAGAAGAGTACCCCTAGCATTGGCTGGGAGGTACCGATGAGGTCTCATCGATTGGAAAGAGGGAGCTAGACAAAGCACGTGCAGGAAAATGACTATGGAGAATTCGCATTGGTTACACTACACATGTGTAAATTTTGTATGTTAAAATAGTTAAGTTTTCTGCATATGAAAATCTATAATGGCGAATGTACACAGGTTAAATTTGTAGTAAAAAGGTAGTTAAATTTCTGTATTTGAATATCTCTGTTAAATTTATTCCCACTTAGAAGTAAAAATTGGTTGCAATGCTTGTTAAGATTCTATTCGGAGGAAATCCTATGGCAGTTAGGGAGTGGATCTGTCCTTAAAATGTTACACTCCTACCCTTGCTTCCTTGCCAGTTTAAATTCCTGCAGTTTCTCTACTAGCTTTAGTTTGCAGTTAAAGGGGCAGTCCTTCCTATCCAAGAGTTCGAACACCTAACACTATGCTCGCTTGTTCCCTTTCCTGAAACTTGAAACTTCTCATGAAAACCCTGGTATGATTGGTCACCCTTGATTTGAGCCCTTCCCTTTTACTCCCGATTCATAGGCACATTGGTTGGTTTTTCATTTTTATGAATAAAATTATATATACATCACTTTCATTCACACAACCCATAGACTAATGGTAGAGAATGCCTGGTCATTACCGGTCAAGTTATAGGTTCAATTCCATAATTATGGCTTCACCCTTGATCGGAGCCATCCCCTGTTCCTCCCCAAACTTAGCCTTAACGAGCATTCCACTGGTTGGCGCTTTCAGATAAAGTCCGCATACCAATCCCAAGGAAAGAGTTACTACACTTGTCAGTAGAGTGTATCGACTGAACAAGTCTTTCTGGACTGATTCGTATTCCATAAGAAGGTCAATTTATGGGCTCTGCATTTCATCATTGTGATCAATGTCATTGCATGTTTGTTGGAACTGTACACGAGTTCATCTTGTGTGTTTGCATGGCCTCCTTATCTCGGATCTCTGCTTTGTGTGGAGGGTCGGGACCATTCCTTTTTCCTCTCAAATGACGCCAATCCTGAGGAAACCCCTTTGGCGCCTTCAATTTTCTTGTCCAACGCATTACAGACTCAAGGATCTTGTTATTCCTTTGAATCTTGTAAAAGGGTCAGTTAGATGAGGTCGGCGTTTACCTTCCTTGTAGTTTGTGTGTCAAATTCATGGTAATTTGATTAACACCCTGTTACAACAGACAAGTTCTCTCCCTCCTGTCACCCAACCTACGCGTCGATCCCATGCCCATCCTCACCTTTGCCTACAACGTTGAGACTTTTCCTTATGGGGAAGTGACCCAGCGCTTCCTCCGAGTTGACAACTAGATCATCGGGCTGTGGGTTCGTCTTCATGGTGGCATAGAAGAATTTTGGTAGAGACGTCGGGGTGAGGGTATTAATGACCTACAATGGCAGTTCGACGGTGTTTATAGTGCGAGATTTTATGACAGTGCTTCATTATGAGAACGTTTGGGAAGGGGACAATTTAAATAATCATATAATTACGCCGAAAGACATATACCTATTGACAATGAGCACAATTAATCACCTTTTAATCTAAAATTCTAATCTGATGGCTAACAATTGAAGATGCTGGCATATTCTTAGTGGTCCTCCCAAATCAATGAATGTGATTTCCTCTTCATAACTTCCTTTTATTTTTGAATGCATCCGTTAACCTGTTTACCTTTTAACATGTACATAATCATATTAAGAAATTACTGTAGCACTATATGATTGCCACATTTAAATGATTAAACTTTGGATTCAGCACGGTGGCTGTACACGCTCATTTTCTGGTTGTGCATTTCATTTTCTGGTTGTACGTTTCATTTTCTGTCCATGCCTTTTGGCATTCATCAGCCATAGTTTTGAGTGGCTATGCTAGTTATAACCTTTGTATAATAGCGATGACTGAGGTGATTTCGTGGTAGTGACTCACGACATTGAGCTAATTAAGACAACAAATTCCTTTTGAACGATTTGAACAATTGTGTATTTACCATCTCACAACAGTGAGGTAATTAAGACAATGCATGTTTTTTGAACAATTTAAACAATTGTGTATTTACAAGCTCATGGAAGTGAGGTAATTAAGACAACGCATGTTTTTTGAACGATTTAACAATGGTGTATCTACCAACTTATTGTTTTAAATAGTTTGGGATCAACATACATGGTTCCATTTTAACTATGATTATAGTAGTTATATAACAGTTGTGTGAGTAACCGTTTTAATAGTTTAACAATTTTGCATTTGCTTTATTAAGTTCAGTTTCAATTGTTATATAATAGTTTTATTGTGGAATAATTATACGACAATTATCCCTTCTAATAAATTGAATATTTTCATCAGTTTAATAAGTTTAATTGTGATTGACATTATCCCTTGTAATATATTTTATTTCCTTTTGCAACAAGGGATTAATAGGATTTGTTGAATTCATTAATGATGTCAAAGGGATCCCTATATGATAAATGGTAATTATTAATTATAAGTGGTTTATTCCTCTTATTGTTTAAAGGAAGGTAGGGAAGCCTTGTTACTTGTTAATTAAAGATTATACAAGTTAGATAATAATTTGTTTAATATATAAGATCTTTCATTTGTACTGTTAAAGGGGTGTTATAGTGGAGTGTTGTTTATGCCTTTAATTTTATAGATGAGTTTACTGGAATAATAAACCCTTGAATGGAAAGTATATGTTGCTTAAAGTTTGTTAGTTTCCTTTACTTCTAGATTGTGATTGGTTACTGATGCTGGGAATTAGTCCTTATGATGATAAATTGCTAGTGATTTACACCTAGTCGTTACGCCAATTTAATTGTATCGATTATAGTCACCTTGCTTCCATTTTTCTTTATTATTTAGAGTGCCTTCCTCTAATGGCATCATATAATGTATGACAGTGCAAGTTGGATTTCATGCATGTTGGATTTTATGTTTGGTTGAAGGTTTAGAATTATTTTGTTTGCACGTGGTTTCCCAATGCCCTTGTCACATTGTGGCGACATGATACCTTATTATTGGGTCACTGCACACATTGATTGATAAGCACATATGAAATCTGGATTAGGTTCATGCACCTCCCGATGTGGATGATGTTGTTTTGTAAGTAAGGTTGTACTTGTTTTGTAATGTTAGTGTGATTGTCTCTCGCTCGATGGGAAGGTACTAGTTGCTGGTGTCGTAAAGCTATTGTGTTTGGTTTGATTGATGTTTCCTTTTATCTTAGTAGGTATGGTGTTTCTTGTGTTGGGTAGGATGTATACATCTCCTTGTTCCTCAGAATAGTCGCCAACCTTGAGACCTTAAATGGTCAAAATCGATGGAAACCTGGGCTTGAGCATTTCTTATGTGTCCTAGAGGTCCTAACCTTTGCAGGGTAGGATGGGCAGGTAGTCCTTTTTATTCTTCGTCTGATTGAAGGTCATATATTGCTTCCAACTGCATGTTGTGCTAGTATTCTGAGATGTTATGTTTGTAGGTTGCATGAATTGTGTGCGTTGTGTTCGTCGTTGTGTTGGGATGTTTGAGTGTATTGTTGTTATCACTTCTTGCTAAAAAAATAAAAAAATGTGTACTGATTATGTGTGGCTTGTTGTCGTAACAACGAGGTTCATTACATATAGTATTAGAGCTGGTTCGACCTGCGACTTGTGATCACTACGACTTCCATTGATTATATACTTGATTATATAAATGTTGCTAATTAAATTGGTTTGTATTCATTAAGGTAATCATGGTTAGAGGACGTCACGGAGGAAGACGATGATGTGCTAGGGGAGGAGGCGCGACGCCCCCAGTAGCATCCACTCTCGAGGGGTCTAACCCCTAAGGGGACGAATAGGTTGTCGGGCAGGAAAAAATAGCTATGGGTGATGTGGTTGAGCTGATGAGGTCCTTTCAGAGGATGTATGAGGCACTGCGCAACTGTTTGGATAGAAATGAGGCCAGGGCACCGACACCTTCTGAAGGTCCACCACGCACCCTGGTCGGTACTGGTAGCATTCACCACAAACTCGAGAAGGTCAATTTTCTCGAGTTCCTTGATGCCTCGGATGACACCGTCGCCGAGGCATGGTTGAAGAATATCTTGATGTGCTTTACACTTCATGAATATACCTCCAACATGAAGGTCTGCATGGAGGACTTTCAATTGAAGGGGAGCGCTCTTCTATGGTGGAAGATGCTCCTACTGCAATTGAACATGGCTGTCGAAGACGTGTCATGGGAGCTGCTCGAGGAACGGTTCTGGGAGAGGTATCTGTTGGAGGAATTCATTGAGCGTCAAATCAACAAGTTCAACGCCTTGTGACAAGGTGGTCATACGATGCCCAAGTACGAGGCTCGTTTCATGGAGCTTCTTCAGTATGCTCCACAGTTGAATACTGAGAAACTTAAGGTCAACAAGTTTTTGTTTGTCCTTAATGTCAACATTCGTGCAAAGGTGAGGATTATGATGCCTCAAAACTTGCATGATGTTGTCCAAAAGTCCCTCATAGTAGAGGAGGAGCTTATCAGTGGGGGTCAAAGAAAGACTCTAGCGAGAATAGTGGGATAGGTGTCATCTGATGCGCATCAACATCAAACACCAGCTAGAAATTCACCAGGATATTGTGGCATCCAGAGAGGATCCAATTTCACTACACCTTGGTGACTAACACCTCAACAACAAAATCCTTATAGAGGACCACATCACCAACATCAGTGTCGATCGCAACAACAATAATTTAGGCCTATTCAAAAGACTAGACTAGGGTTCTAGGCCGGTGGGCCATCAACTTCTACTTTAGGTACGAGGAATATTGGACCGAAGAAATGGTGCTAGACCTATGGAGAGCCACATTAGCAGTGTGATGGTCTAGTTCAGAGGAGGAGATCATCTGGATCAGCCAGACCTGCTACCGTGGGAGAATTGGGAAAGGCTTATCGAATTCATGCAGCAGTGAATAACTGCTAAACAGAGAACCAATCGACTGTGTTCGAGACTTCAAGTACCGTCGTTGACCAGACCCTTAGTATTTTTATAGATCCAACTACTACAAAGAGTTTTATTTCTGGTGTAACGCTAAAAATAATTAAGGTAAAGGCAGTCGAATAAGACGAGCATGCACAAGGGATGCTAGCTATATGGGATCCTTGTGTTAAACAAAAAAGGCGTGGTAGAAGGTCTAGAAAACCTTTCGATAGTACGAGAGTTTGTAGATGTCTTCCTAGAGGAGTTACCAGGGTTTATGCTTGAGAGGAAATTGGAATTTACCATCGATCTAAAACCAGGAACTGAACCGATAGCAAGAACGCCTTATCGGATGTCGACCTCTGAGTTACAGGAGTTGAAAATGAAACTGAAGGAGTTGTTGGACCTAAGAATTATATGCCCAAGTGTGTCACCATGGAGTGCACCTGTTATTTTCATATGAAAGAAGTATGGGTCGTGGAGACTCTACATTGACTACAGTCAATTGAAAAAGGAAACGATCAAGAATCAATATCCGTTGCCAAGGATTGACGATCTATTTGATTAGAGGAAAGGTGCGATGGTGTTTTTGAATATTGACTTGAGATCGGGGTATCACCAGTTACAAATCAAGTAGGATTACATCCCTAAGAAAACCTTCAAGACGAGGTTTGGACATTACGAGTTTACTATTTTACCTTTTGGACTAAAAAACGCCCCTGGGGTATTTATGATCTTGATGAATGGGGTGTTCCATGAATACTTGGACACATTCGTCCAAGTATTCATTGACAATATTTTGATATATTCTCAGATGATGGAGGAGCATGATGAACACTTGTGCCTAGTACTACAATGTCTATGAGAGAACAAATTGTTTGGGAAGTTGTCGAAATGCTCATTTTATCAATTGAAGATTCATTACTTAGGTGCAAGATACCAGATATATAAAATATGCAAAACATAAATGAAATGCTAGAAATGACAGAATAACAGTAAAATATCTAGCATAATCTTCACAATACACAGAAATGATATACGAAATAGCAACAGAAATAGCACTTTGAATCAGAT
>JZKD02S1677576.1:418712-480531 GCA_000966675.3 Picea glauca
AATGCTAGAAATGACAGAATAACAGTAAAATATCCAGCATAATCTTCACAATACACATAAATGATATACGAAATAGCAACAGAAATAACACTTTGAATTAGATAGCAATGTTCACGGGCCTCTTCGAGGGGGAAACCTCTAGTCGAGTAGTGCTCTGTTACAATAATATCCAAGCTAGGGTTTTTCATACCCTCGACCCTAACTATGTCTATTAAGAGAAGCATCTAGAGGAAGATCCTTCTAGAAGTGGAAGCTTCTATTAAGTCTTCTTACATCCACCTTATTCTATTTTATTGAAAGGTCTTATTAATATTGACCTTTATTACATCCGAATACATTGATCTACCTATGTGCGGGTTAGGACCTTAACATTAGGGCATGTCATCTTCGACAAAGGTATCATTGTCGATCCAACAAAGTTCGAGGCTATTATGTAATGGCCTGCATTGACAAATGTCCCATAAGTGTGTAGCTTCATGGGCTTGGAATGATACTATCGATAGTTCATCGAGGGTTTTCGAAGATAGCAAATCCAATTACGAAATTGCAAAAGAAGAACAAAAAGTTTGTATGGACCAAGAAATGTGCGGAAGCATTTCGGAGGCTCAAGGAGATGTTGACGAAAACAACGATACTAAAGGTCCTTGACATGGATGAGGACTTCTTGGTATGCACTGATGCATCCAAAGAAGTCTTAGGCAGAGTCTTGATGCAAAATGGTCGAGTGATCTCTTACATCTCGATAAAGTTGAGAAGGCATGAGGAGAACTATGCGATTCACGATTTGGAGATGTTAGCCATTTGTATGCTTTGAGAGTATGGAGACACTACCTCATTGGATGAAAATTCGAACTAAAAATGAACCACTGTGGTTTACAACACATCTTTACACAAAACTTCTTGAATGGGTGACAAAGGCGTTGGTCGGAATTGGTTAGCGAGTACGATTTCGAGATTACTTACATAAAAGGAACAATGAACAGAGTGGTTGATGCATTGAGTCAGAGGCCACACATATTTTCGGTGATGCCTCTTCATACAAATCTATGTGGAAAGGTTCTAACTTTACTACATGACAATGACTGGTACAAAGAGGTCATGGATTTTATTGGACAATACACAATGAGGGTACCAAAATTTGTGGGATTTACTGTGGGCAACGACAGATTATTGAGATTTAAAAATCGAATTTATGTACCTCCCAACGATGAGTTGAGGAGTTTGATCCTAAATGAGCCTCATAAAGTAGTGCACATGGCTCATCCTAGAGACACGAGGATGAGGGCATACCTTAAACTGTTATTCTTCTGGAAAGGAATGAAGGCAGAGATAGTCAACTACGTGGAAAGATCTCTAGAATGTCAACAAGTGAAGGATGAACACAAACACATGAAAGGTTTACTACAACCACACGTGATTCCAAAATCAAAATGGGAGGTCATTTCGATGGATTTCATTGTTGAATTGCCACTGACGAAAATGAGACACAACTCGATTTTTTTAGTAGTTGACATTCTGATGAAGAGTTCACATTTTATTCCTGTGTGTAAAACGTATTAGGCACCTGACATAGCTATAGTTTTCATCACTGAGATTGTGAGGCTGCATGGCGTGCCTAAGAGGATTATATCCGATTGAGGATTTTTGTTTATAGGACGATTTTGTACTAGTTTCCAAGAGGCCATGGGAACCCAACTTAACTTTAGTACCGCATATCACCTAGAGAAAGACAAGCAGACCAAGTGAACGAACCAAATCTTGGAGGATATGTTGCACATGTACGTGATGGACCAACATAAGTGTTGGGAAGAGTTCTTTCCATTGGTATAATTTGCATATAGCAACAATTATCAAAGCACCATTAAGATGGTGCCTTTCGAGTTTTTTTATGGGCGACCGTGTCAGACGCCTTTGAGTTGGGTTCATATTCAGGATAGGGTCCTGGTGGGACCAGAAGTGATCCAAGAAATGGAAGACCAAATGAAAACTATAACACACAAGATAAAGGAAGTGCAGGATCAATAGAAGATTTATGTCGATGCGCATTGGGTAGACTGTAGTTATGAATTTGGTGATCGAGTCTTCTTGCAAGTGAAACCTCATAAGAGTTCTATCAAGTTTGGAAAGGGAGCTAAACTCTCTCCTAGGTTCATGGTACCATTCGATATTATGGAAAAGAAGGGGCCCATGGCCTATTGACTAACCTTTCCTGATTCTTTGAGGTGTATGTATGATGTTTTTCACGTATCTATTTTGAGGCATTATTTTAGTGATCCTGTTAGCATCAGAAGTCACTCCTTCATTGCAATAGGAGAAGAGCCCAACGCCCATCAGTTTATGTCATGATTTATTTAATGGGGTGATCAGATGGAGGTTAACTCGAACGATGTCATTCCAACTTCGAAACTAGGCCAGGCATGTATGGGCAAGTGAGGTCTTAGGTAACTTCAGACAATGAGGTGTAGTAAGAGCGAGTAGGGGGAAGACTTATATCAGGGAGATGCAAAGGTCTGTAGTAAACATCATGTTTCCAACAAACTGTAGAAGAAGACATCCAAACACAAGAACTTCTTGTGCTCAAACACAGAAAACCGAAGAATACAATAATGCATAAATAAATCCTTTATCATGACATAATTGCAATGATCCACACGAATCATTCATTCACGAACTCTCCTAGCATGAGACGAAAATTTAGATGGATTAATAAGACCGTTTGCTATAAAATAAGAAATCTCATATACAGATGCATGACCAGAAAGCTAGAATGTCTGCTAAAACTTTACAATCGAGAGCTCTGCTCTACCATCGATCCTTTGAAAAACATCAAAACTAAACATATATACCTCCCAAACATTTTCCCAAGAGAGGCCTATTAGACCTCCAGGATGAGGATTCTTCTCAATCAAATCTGGTCTTCACTCTTCTGTCAGACGCCACCTTAATTCGGCATGGCTCGTGCCAGGGGGTAGATGAACCTTTGAATGCTGAATTAGCGTGTGCAGGCTTCCCTGGTGAGTCGAGGACTTGGCATGGTTTCCATGGAAAGAATCAGTATAGAATACTTCCTCGGTTGGACCTTCAGCCGGGACATCCATACTTTGCAATAAATGAATGAGGTGAGATTTCAACCACCCTTTCTCTTCTCCATTCATCTCCAGCAGGTACCGAGATTCAGCTCACGTCGAAATGGCATCCAAAGAGTCACAATACCTCCCTTTTGAGATTCATCTCATCTCTTTTGGCCCCCTTCGTATACATCCCTTTCTTCTCTCTCGAGTGACCATGGGCCATGACCTTGCGCCTATTCCCAATGCACTTTCGACGTTCGCAAATGGGAAGGAACTATTCTTGAAATTTGAAATCGCGATGAGTGAAACGCCGAGATGGCTCAATCTGGTGCCATGTGTCCCTCTGAGATCTAACGGTCTTGCACTCACCCGACGCTGCTGTGGGCCCGGGCCCGGGACTCTCCTGGCATCTCGTGCATCGAAACATAATGAAGCTACCCTTTTGTGCCTTGGAGTCACGATGGGCGAAACACCGAGATGGACCAATTTGCTGCCAGGTGTTCCTTTTAGATGAACGACTAAAAATGATTTGTGATGTCGTGGGCCCCATTTTCTATGCTTTCGGCGCTATCGGGGTTTGGGGTTTCGCGACGTTGAAAAACACGAAACTCTCACCCCATGAACTCCTGATCGCCAAAACGCCGATGCAGCTAGATCTTGTGACCTGCATCCTTAGGATGAACGACTGAGACCTTTCCATAAACATAAGCGCCCCTCCTCCAGACCTGTTTCTTTACGACTAGATGCCAAAACCACGGGCCCGGTCCCAGGCGCTATCGGAATTTCGGGGTTCAGGGTTTCGAAAGGTGAAGAGATGGGGAATTTTACCCCTAAAACTCCCTAATGCCGATATACCGATGTGACTAGATCCTGTGCCACACGTCACTGGATCGGACGAGCCAGATTGAGCCTCAAAATACAGGAGCTTTCTGTGGTGGTATATGTCGGGTAACTTGGTAGCCCCGAGATCCCGATGACCGTTGATATGCTTTGTGGATGGATCTCGAATGTCGACAGCAAAACCGTGCCCGCTCGCTTGACTCGTAACCGGAAAGGATATCCTTTCGCTGCTGCACTTGGGTGTTTCCCGGTCATTCTGCAGACCTGGGTGATTTTGTGCCTAAGAAAAAAATAATCGCTAACATTAGGCTCCATAGGGGATAGAGTCGTCCCTACGATGCTGTAAGAACTCATTCTGCAACTTTAGTGCCTTTCTATTGGGCTATGGAGTCACTTATTAGGCCAAAAACACACGAAAAGAAACTAAACAAAGAACTAAAGGACAATATTGACAAACAAGGGAGCCATCCAAGGCTCAAATAAAACATTTCTTCAGAAAATGCCCATTCACTGGGCTGCTGAAAACCTCTTCACCCTCTAGATCTTGCAACCCATACGTATTTTTGGAGAAAATCTCATAGATCTTGAAGGGGCCAATCCAGAGGGCGTCAAACTTACTATGTTTTCCTTTATCCTACCTGGGGGCATCCCACTTGAGTACCAAATCCATGATCTTGAACTCCTTTTTCCTGACCTTCTTGTCGAAATCCTGCTTGATCTTTTCCTGGTGATTATGAGTTGCGGTCCTCACCTGCTCTCTAATCTGTTGCACTTCTACTATCTGATGAATCCTCCTGATCATATGATATGTTTCTCCCTCATAGTCTTGAAAGAATTTCGCCACAGGTAAGGCGAGATGAGTAGGAAAAACCGCCTCTTCTCCATAGACTAGCTGAAAAGGTGAAGTGCCCAAAGATTTCTTCGTTGTCACACGATCATCCCACAGAGAAAACTTCAACTTTGAATCCCAGGCCTTTTTGTTGTCTTCCAACAGCCTTTTGATGATCCTTATTAGGCTTTTGTTGGAGGACTCTGCTAAACCATTACCCTGGGGATAGTAGGGGGTGGAGTGAATTAGTGAGATCTGGAACTACTCAAATAACTTAATTAGAGGCTAAGACTTGAAAGAAGCAGTATTGTCGGTGACGATCCTGCTGGGACAACCAAATCTGGCTATGATATCCTCCACGAAGCTGATAATTACTTTGTGAGATGCACTTCTGGTGGGGACAACTTCTATCCACTTGGTGAAATAATTTGTCGCTGTCAGGATCCATCTGTGTTGACCTCTTGAGGGAGGATGAATTTTTCTAATGAAGTCCAACCCCCACTGCTAAAAAGGTGCTAGAGCTACTATAGGCTTTAATGGCAGTGATTTGAGCTGTTGCTTTCCCGAGAACTTTTGGCATTTGATGCAAGCTCTGATTCCTCTACAGACATCAACGAATAAAGTAGGCCAATAATATCCATCCCTGAGGATCTTATAAGTTGTGGTCTTCCAGAAATGATTCCCCCCACAAAGGCCTTCATGGAAATCAAACATAACTTTATAGGCTTCTAATGGGTTCAAACATCTCAGCAGCATCCCCAAAGGATCTCTCCAGTACAAAACTTGCTCAACGAGACAATACCTGACCGCCTTGAGTTTTAAAGCTCTTGCCCTACTTTTACCCATTCCATCCAGAGGCTTCAATTCCCGCAGAAAGTACAGAATGTCATGATACAAGGCACAATCTGCCAGCGAGAAGCCATCTTGAGAGCATTGGTTGGGCAACTCAGCTTGCTGAGTTCCTGAGCGAGTGTTGAGGAAACTAACTCCCAAGGCTTCATAATTGGATTCACCCAGTAGCTTGGCTAGACCTTGCCTCTTAACCAACTTGGTGGGATTTATTTCCAAGTCGAATTCCAGAATTTTTTCTATCCATTTGCCTCTTTTCCCATCCATGTCTGGCTATACAAGGATGTCCTTTACGGAAGCTGAAGGAACGTATGTTGTCACCTTTGAATGCAAGACGTAGATCCTGAAAGATTTAAGGGATTTTACTAAGGCATAGGCCTGCTTCTCCATGATCTCATACCTGGTCTCCGCATCTCTTAATGCCTTGTTGAAGAAAGCGATGGGTTTCTCATGCCCCTTCTCGTTTTTCTGTAACAAGACCATTGCTACTGTATCAAAAGAAGCGAAGGAGAAAATTATGAATTCTTTGGAATAGTCAAGACTAATCAACATAGGTGTCTCAGTCAATGCCCTTTTTATTTGGTCGAAATATGCCCTGGGCTCGGCAGTCCATTTCACCTCATTTCCCTTCCTGAGCATGGTCGTGACGTGTTTCACTAGCTCGGAAAAATTTGAGACAAACCTTCTTAGAAAATTAATTTTCCCCAAAAAGTCCTGAACCTCTTTTTTAGACCTAGGAAGTGATAAGGTTTGAATTGCCTCCACTCTGCTGGGATCAATTCTCACTCCCTCTACTGATACTATATGGCCCAACAACTTCCCTTCCTGCATAGCGAACAAAGATTTCTTGGGGATTAGGGACAGACCGAATCTCCGACATTTCATGAAAACTTTTCTTAAGTGGCGATAGTTCTCCTTGTCTGAGCTGGAGAAGACCGTGATGTCATCGAGATAGATCACCACAAACCGGTCCTTTTCCTCTATGAAGGCTATATCCATGGCTCACTGAAATGTTTCTCCTGCATTCATTAGTCCGAATGGCATCTTGGCATACACGAATGTGCCCCAAGGAGTGGTGAAGGTTGTCTTCTCCCTGTCCTCAGGCATGACCGATATCTGATTATAGCCAGAAAACCCATCGATCATGGATATCCTGGATGCACCAGTTACCCTCTGCAGTATGTGTTCCATCTTAGATAGGGGGTAATTGTCTTTCTTTGAGCTTCTGTTCATATTCCTGAAATCGACCTAGAGCCTAATTTCTCCACTTTTCTTCCTTACTAGGACCAAATTGGCCACCCACTCAGAATATCTCAACGGGACAATGATTTGTGCATCCAAAAACCTTTTTACTTATTTCTCCATAATGGGTAGCAACATGGGATTTATCTGCCTTAGCTTCTTCCTGAATGTCCTAGCCTCTTCCTTCAACGGGATCTTATGCTCAATGACATATGTGTCATACATCTTGAGGTCTTCGTATGTCCATGCAAACACATCGGTGAACTCTCTCAACAACTGCATATATTCGGCCCTCTGTTCTCTGGTCAAACTTCTTGACAATTTGATGAACTTAGGCTCCTCCTATGAACCAATGTTGCATTCAGCTGTATCATCATCTTCATCCGAAACTCTACCCTTTACTTCCACATCGTTCCCATCGAACAACCTTTCCAATGGGACTAGTCCTCTCGGAATGTGATTGCTAGGTAGTTGAATAATTTGGTGGTTAGCAATTTTATTTAAAAACACTTCAGGGTGAGGTTCACCTTTTGTGTCAGGATCCTGATCGATGTGCAACAAAGAAAATTCATCAACGGAACGGAGGAATCTTTCAATTTCCTGATCCTCTTCGAATACCTTCCAATGCTTGACATTATCTGGCACGAAGGGCCTATATATTATTCCAACTTCAGAGTTAACTACGGATGGTAGAGAAACTTTGAGCAAGCTGGCTGAGATGGCTAAAGAATCAGCCACAGCATTATCCTCTCTTGGAATAAAAGAGATATTGAAAGATGAGAATAAATTGTTGATTAGGTCTTATGTTTCATTCCTGTAATTTCTAAGTCGGGGGTTCTTAACCTGATAAACGCTTCTGATTTGTTGGACCACCAACTTTGCATCTCCAAACACTGCTACCTCCTGAATTTCCATTTCCCTTGCAGCTCTCAATCCTAGAACAAGGGCTCCATACTCTACCACATTGTTTATGGTTTCAAATTCTAATTTGTATGAGAGAGATATGGTTTCCTGGGTAGGTGACACAAAAAACACCCTAGCATCAACGCCTTCCCGGGAGCAGGCTCCATCAATTTTTTTTTTTCCAAACGAGGGTGATGGAAGGAGGAAGTTCACGAGGAGAAGCAGGCTTCTTTCTGAGCTCAATAGGAGGCTCAGGAGCATGAGTGATTTGCAGTAAACTGGAACCTAAATCAGTGTCCAAGGCGAAAATGGGATGGTTGGTAGGATTAGCTTCATCACTGATTATATAGGCCAATTAGGCTTCCCTATATAGCCTTCTATGCTCTCCTCCAAACACTGGGATGGTAGCATATGTGAGGTCCATCTACAAGGTTCCCCCCAGTCTTTTTATCCAAGATCTTGACAACAACATACCGAACTTGCGGGGGACATCAGCCACTACAATATCCATGACCACACTTTTCATGGGAAACTGAAACAAGGTCACAACCGGGTCTTTGATAACCCTGAGACATTGAACTTTCCTAGAATCAAAATAATAGAGGTCATGATAGGCTCGGGTGACTTCTATCCCTAATTCTTCCATGACGGTTTTGGGCATGAGGTTGTGAGAATCCCCTGAATCCATCAAGCAGTTGTGCAGTACCTTGTCATGTATGTTCAAGGAAGTGTAGAAGGGAGGGGATGAGTCATTCCTATCTTCTACCATAAGACCTAAAATAATTGCAGGATTTTCATATTGCAAATTGATGGAGTCAGTGGGAAGGCTTGAGACCTCAGACTGTAAAATCTTAGAGAAGCATTTTTTGAACCCTTCATGTTTAATCAATTCTGTCAGGGGCACAGGGATTCTGATTTTTTGAATTTCATGCTAAAAACTAAAAGAAGATGAGGGCTTTGGGATTCTTATTATTTCAGGAGCATGAATCTGATAATGGGAGAGAGGGGTTGGGTCTTCTTACCTATGTGACTGTCTGCTGCTTCATTGGTAGGTTTCTCTGTCCTGGTAGACTACTTAAGAACGTCAGGTGCTATAATATTTTTCTTTGACCTCAGATCATATCTGATTGGGCTGCCACTAGCCTTGTCTCCCTTGCTTAGTTCATTTAGTTGACTGCCCATGAGAGACTCCTCGTAGGCTGATTGAGTGAGATGAGGAAAAGGAGGAGTGTCTCCGAAGCAATGGATTTCAGGATCAAGCTCATCTATTTTTCTTTCTTCCCCCTTGGCCACAAAATTGTTTTGAAAAGGGGCCTGAATCTTCTGGTCTTCTCTGTCTCTTGCCTTCTCTCTTTGCACATTCGTGGGAGTAAAATTGTTTGGCCTCATGAAACCTCCCTTGTTTTCGGCGTTCATAGGGCCCTTGTATGCTTTCCTCCATTCCACCCTCATTCTCTCCATCTCTGCAGACAGATATTTCACCATCTTGGTTAGTTCATCCACTTGAGGGTGGGGCACTGATGGGTCAAAGGTCGAGGCTTACGACTTTCCTTTTCTCCTGTCCATGTTGGCCTTGTTCCTCAGTCTGTCAGCTGCTAACACATTCGATTCCACCTCTATGGCCACATATTGCATTTGAGATAAGGTGGTGGCTCTTCTTTCTCTCAACAAAAGGAAGAAATCGGGGCCAAACGTGCTAGCATACGAAATCTTAGCTGAGGATTCTGAAGGATTTATCTCGGCAGGGATTCTGTTATACATCTTATTAAATATTTTGGAGAAGTCAGAGACAGACTCTCCTTCCATTTTCTTCAAAGACCCGAACTCTATCATGTAATACATGAAATCCTTCCTATCTCCCCACTGCCTCAGGAAAGCACTATCTAGAGCTTCAATCCCAACAATAGACCCTGGAGCCAATCCTCTAAACCACTTCCTCACCTCACCATCCAGGCTCTGGATGAAGACTCTCATCTAGACATCTTCATTTTCAATATTGAGGTTGTCTGAATAACTGTAGAAAGCAGCCAGGTGATCCTCAGCAATCATGTCTCCTTCCCTAGTGAACTTGGGCATGTATTTCAAGTAATCCCCAACAGAAAGAGGATTCATAGGGTGGGGTAGGACTAAAGGAGCATATCTAGCAGCAACTATGGCATCCATTCTATTAAGGGGGGGATTAGCACCAACCATAGGAATACTGGGTGGAGGAGATCTAGGAGGAGAAGGAGTTCGCAAAGGGGCTATTGGGAATGAGTCCCAGAGTGGAGTAGGAAACAAGAGGGGGTTTAAGGAGAAGGGGAATGAGATCAAGTCGGTAGGAATTTTTATTTGTGCAGGAGTGGTAAAGATAGGAGTGGGGAAATATTCTATTGTCCCGGGTCTGCGCCAAGGCACAGTTTCAGGGGAGAGGGGAGTGAGAACGTTTGGTCCCTCTGGTCCCAGACCAAGAGAGGAAAACTCAACAGGAACACTCTCGAAATTTAGGAAACGGGAAACTTCAGAAACCGGTCTGTTAAGAAACTGAGGAGAAAACGGAGTTTCCACAAAAGAGTATGGTGGATTACCTGGTTCAGTGGTGGGCGCTTCTTCTTTAGAGGCCTTTCCCTTTCTGAGCACTGCTTCTGGATCTGTTTCCAGCGTAGCTAGAGGCAAATGTGGATGGGACCGCATATGCCTGCCTCTGAAATCCACAATTAATAGAGCAGGTTCTCCATAGCGGAGTCGTCACAATGGAGTCGCTAGGTGCACAACAACAATCTTGATAATTATGATATCTGATGCACCTTCAGAATCAGTTAATCTTTGTCGTTCAATCCCGGGGAAAATATTCAACTTCGTCCCTGGAAACGGTGCCAGAAATGTTAGCGTCAGAAGCCACTCCTGGATTGCAGTAGGAGCAGAGCCCGACGCCAATTAGTTTATGTCACAATTTATTTAATGGGGTGATCAGATGGAGGTTAACTCGAACGATGTGGTTCCAACTTCGAAACTAGGCCTGGCATGTATGGGCAAGTGAGGTCTTAGGTAACTTCAGAGAGTGAGGTGTAGTAAGGGTGAGTAGGGGGAAGACTTATATCAGGGAGATGCAAAGGTCTTTAGTAAACATTAAGTTTCCAACAGAATGTAGAAGAAGGGATCCAAACACAAGATCTTCTTACACTCAAACACAGAAAACCGGAGAATACAATAATGCATAAATAAATCCTTTATCATGACATAATTGCAATGATACGAACGAATCATTCATTCACGAACTCTCCTAGCATTAGACGAAAATTTAGATGGATTAAGAAGACTGTCTGTTATAAAATAAGAAATCTCATATACATATGCATGACGAGAAAGCTAGAATGTCTGCTAAAACTTTACAATCGGGAGCTCTGCTCTACCATCGATCCTTTGAAAAAAATCAAAAATAAACATATATACCTCCCAAACATTTTCCCAACAGAGGCCTATTAGACCTCCGATATGAGGAGTCTTCTCAATCAAATCTGTTCTGCACTCTTCTGTCAGACGCCACCTTAATTCGGCATGGCTCGTGCCAGGGGGTAGTTGAACCTTTGAATGATGAATTAGTGTGTGCAGGATTCCCTGGTGAGTCGAGGACTTGGAATGGTTTCCATGGAAAGAATAAGTAAAGAAGACCACCTCAAGTGGACCTTCATCCGGGACATCCATACTTTGCAATAAATGAATGAGGTGAGGTTTCAACCACCCTTTCTCTTCTCCATTCATCTCCAATAGGTATCGAGATTCAGCTCACGTCGAAACGACATCCGAAGATTCACAATGCCTCCCTTATGAGATTCAGCTCGACACTTTTGGCCCCATTCATGTACAACCCTTTCTTCTCTCTCCAGTGACCATGCACCGTGACCTTGCGCCTATTCCTAATGCACTTTCCGCGTTCGCGAATGGGAAGGAACTATTCCTGAAATTTGAAATTGCGATGAGCAAAACGTCGAGACATCTCAATCTGGTGCCACGTGTCCCTCTGAGATATAATGGTCTTGCACTCACCCGATGCTGCTATGGGCCTGGGCTCGGGACTCTCTCGGCATCTCGTACATCAGAACATAACGGAGCTTCCTTTTTGTGCCTTGGAGTCGCGATGGTTGAAACGCCGAGATGGCCCAATTTGCTGCCAGGTGTTTCTTTTAGATGAATGACTGAAAATTCTTTGTGATGTCACAGGCCCCAGTTTCTATGCTTTCGACGCTATCGGGGTTCGAGGTTTTGCGACGTTGAACAACATGGAACTCTCACCCCATGAACTCCCGATTGCCAAAACGCCGATGTGGCCAGATATTGCGACTCGCATCCTTAGGATGAATGGATGAGACCTTTCCTTAAACATAAGCGCCCCTCCTCCAGACCTATTTCTTTATGACTAGATGCCAAAACCACGGGCCTAGTCCTGGGTGATATTGGCATTTCATGGTTTGGAGTTTCGAAAGGTGAAGAGACGAGGAATTTTACCCCTAAAACTCCCGAATGCCGATATACCGATGTGACTGGATCCTGTGCCACACGTCACTGGATCGGACGACCTAGATTGAGCCTCAAAATATAGGAGCTTTCTATGGTGATATATGTTGGGTAGCTTGGTAGCCTCGAGATCCCGATGACTGTTGATCTACTTCGTGGATGGATCTCGGCTGTCGACAGCAAAACCGTGCCTGCTCTCTTGACTCGTAATCGGAAAGGAGATCCTTTCGCTGCTGCGCTTGGGTGTTTCCCAGTCATTCTGCAGACCTGGGTGCTTTTGTGCCTAAGAAAAAAATAATCGCTAATAGATCCTACACATGTTATTGACATGAGTTCCTTGCAGATATTGAATGAGGGTGCACTCACGACGGAGCTAATCTGCATTCTAGACCATCGCATTTGAAAACTACAATGTTGAATGGTAGATCAGGTCAAGGTCTAGTGGGACAACTATAGTCCACACTCGCCGACCTAGAAGGATGCATATAATATGCATCAACAATTTCCATTTTTGTTTGATAGCTAGACTATAGCTAGGTTGCGGAGTTTCCGTAGGTTGCTCTATAGCTAGGGTGCGGAAATTCCTGTACGTGGGAAAAATGAGCATCTTATTAATGCTTATAGAAGGAGAAGCTTCTATGGTGAGGTGGCCTTCGAAAAATTTGGATCTTACTCATTTTCATGATTTAGTGGGATCATCCTAACCTCCTCACCTTATCTTCTTCTGCTTATAACAGGAGAGGAGCTCTCATGGAGAAAGTTAGATTGGCTTGTTATTGAGTTTTGGAGCTTGGATTTTTTGGAGCTTGTATATTGACTTTGAGCTTTGCTTTGTCAAGATAGATTGTGAGTAGCTATCAGATCTACAGTCTCAGAATCCATGGGTTAGAAGTGTGTGGGAAGCAAGGAGCTATTGGAAGGAACCTGACAACATCAAGGCATCTGGTTGTATCTTTCTTCCACATTCTTTAATACAAATATACTTTTCTTTCCTATATGAATGTTATTTGTCCATATTGTATGATGCCTTGATCACGTACATAGTTTCATATAAAATAGACTTTGTTATTCTTGTCTTCATTGGCTTGTTATTATTTGTAGATATTTCTCATAAAACTCGCGACGGAGCTTGGTTTGCATTGGTGAAGTCGGATCTTCGATATTTAAAAGGGATGTTCTAGATCCATTTCTCATTTGATAATTGAAATCTAAGGAAAGAGCAACGTATTATCTTGTTTTGTTCTAGTTTCGTAGTGAAGCTAGGGGGATTGATTTGTGTCTACACTTAACAATTAGCCCAATAATAAGAGGAGGCTACCAACAAAAGAGTAAAGAATAAATTGACAAGGATCTCGTTGAAATAAGAGCAAGAATGGAATAGATGACATTGAATATGTAGCAAGAGGCAAAGGTACATTGAAGGTACAAATGGCCTCTGAATAGGAAAGTAAAATGGCATGTTCAAAAGTTGTTGGCTAGAAAACAACAACAAGAGTGGAGGAAGTGGTTGAGGCATGTTGGAAACCTCAGTGAAACAGAGGAAGAGTTGGTTTCCATTTGTGAGCCAGAAGTTATAGAAACCCTTAGTGATGAAGAAGGGAGATCAGTTTCAGGTCTCATAAATTTCCAAGAGGGCAGAGATGAATTTTCAAATTGCCAGGTGGGAAATGAAATGATATCTTTGGAGGATCTCATAGACTGTCAGGAGGACAGTGATGGAAATTCATATTTCCAAGTGGGCAATGGAAAGAGATCAGGTGGAGGTCTCAAATACTACCAGAGGAGAAGTGTCAAAAGTTCAGATTGTCAAGTGGGCAATGAGATGGGATCAGTTTATCTCATAGACTGTCAGGTGGGCAGAAAAAAATTCTCAAATTTCCAGGTGGGCAGGGAGAAAGAAATGAGACTATATGAAAGTCTCGAAAGATCATAAGTGATTTCAGGTCAGCAATGAGTGCTGATAGATGAAGTTTCATGTGGGTTTTCAAACCATGTGAATGAATATGATGAGAAGTTAAATACTCTCACCATCCAAAAGGAATATCAGAGGAGTATTCTGATTATTGGAGGAATTCAGATATTCCTATCAGATAGCCTGGTTGAGGCCAGAGCATGTGCTGTAGATGCAAAAATAGAAGAAGGACAACCAGTGATGACTATCAATATGAAGGAGAATATATCTGAAGTTTCCCAAGGAGAAGGGGAATATATGGAGTAGACACTGATGTCTACCCCAACAAAAGGGGAAGAGAATTCAACATAATTGCTCAAAATTTTCAGCCAGGAAGTTGAAAATGAGATGACTGTAGCATTAAAGCCTGCAACAAAGGAGGAGACAGACATCATAGAATTTACTGATCTGTATGTAGAATTGGAAGCCCCAGAGAGAAGGGTAATGGTGCAAATCTTTCACATCCAACAAGTCAAGTTGGAAGCATGTGGAGGAGCATACTGGCCTAGGGAGAAAATGGAAGAAGTTGGGGTTGAACGAGCACAAGAGGAGATGACATAAGCTAATCTGTCAGAGGAGGTAACTATACAACAAGTCAGTCAAGAGGAGACTACAGAATGGGAGTCTGCAGAAGGGTGGCAAGATAAGGCTACAAGAGATGGAGATGATTGTAAGGGGGAATGAGTAGATCCACCCACCGAGGAGAAGGGAGTGCGACAAAGAAGAATACATACGAAGAACTAGCCAGTTGAGAAACTGGACGAGGTGATCAAAGAAATTAGAAGGATGATGTTGGGGTAAACAAAAGAAACTGTTAGTAGGAGGAGCCTAAACAGAGGAGGACCTGCAAGAGCAGCAGGGGAGACGCAACAACAAAAATGAAGTAGAGGAGCAAGAGGACAACTCCAAGGGAATGTTTGGGATCCAAGACGATTTCAACACTGGAGAAGAGGAGCTCATGAGAAGGAGCTTGTGATTTTCCCAACAATGGAGTATGATGCAGGAGAATCACTCCACCTTAGCAAATGCGCCATCACACCAACACGTAGACGCACAATGGAGAAAGGGAGAGGCATCGACCCTCCCATTTTAAAATTTTGAATAAAATCCTATACGGATTATATTGTTGTAAGACTGATAAATGCCAGGCCATGCCTTTGCATAGGTAGTAGATATGGTTTCCTTAAATGGTTTCCTGTAGCAGACCCAAGTCATAGTTAGATCTAGATAGACATTTATGGAATGTAGCCACAGAGGTATGGTGTCGTAACTGAGATAGCGATGGCACTAAGGCGGTAGAGAGGATAAGCTTGTAGAGCCCTCTTTTTGTAATTAGGAGATAGGAGAGGGTGATGGAGAGAGAGGTTGGAGGAGGTCTTAGAAGTTCATAGATAGAGGTTGGAGGAGGTATTAGAAGTTATGAGAGAGATCCTGAGAGGACTGGGACTCTGTTGCAGGCCAGTTTTTGTAAACGTCTGTATAAACACATAGAGATAATAGAAAATAAGTTTTTTTCTACATATAGTGTGTTTATGTATTTGTGCTGATGTATTTCATGAATGAATGTTGTAGATGTATGATAAGTTTCATTTACTGTAGGAAGGTAGATTTCCTTTATCTTCATTGAGTTATGTTATATCATTTTGGGTTCTTTAGGCTGTGCAAGGAGAACACAACAGAACGTTGGAAGTTATGTAGCCAGCGCAAAGAGTGCACATCTGAATCTCTTTGTTGATTTCAGTAGAGAACATGCCAGGAGGGCACACCAAGATAGTTTGTAGACTCAAGAGGAGATTTAGAGTTACTGAATACTCTGGAGGGAATATTGTGCAAAGGAGGGCACATAGAGAGACAAAACTACTGAAGGTGATGTAGAGCTCTGCCAGGTGGGCATTGGGAAATTGCAAGGAGTGTATCAGACCAACACTCAAATGAAGTGTTTAAATACTTCCATTTGAAGGCCAGTTAGAGCACAATGAGTGTGTGTAGAGAAAAAATATTTTAAAGTTCCAAATCTTAGGAGGTCGAGCGCGAGTGTGCTAGGAGAAGCACCAAAAAATATTCTAACGAAGAGGGAGGGCCAAGCCCCTTTGGAGATCTGATTCAGTTCGAAAGATCAGAAGAGACAACACAAGGAGTGTGGAGGAGTGGACTTATTCCAAGTCCCAAAGCTCATGAGGAGGAATGTCGACAATCATCAAATCAACTGCAAAGGAAGGGATATGGAGGATTGAGTCTCACGTCGAGACACCCAGAAGAACACATAGGAGAAGATCAGATCTCAATCGTAGGATTTGAGTGCTTGGACCAACAACCATTGGATCTAGAGGAACACACACGAATTTTAACCCTTTGGAGTTGCACATGAGAGTGGGCTTTGCGAAGTCGTGAAGTCCTGAAATGATCGGAACTGTCCATCATCCGAGGACAGGTGGAAAAAGATCATCATTTCACTGAATCAAACTTTGGAGAAGTCAAAGGGAAGAACGCTAAGAATTCACGAGGCCTGAATCCACGAATTGATCTGAGCTGTTGGATCCAGGAGAGATTTGGATAGTTGATTGTCCAGGGAGAAATTTTAGCTATCGGGAGAACGAAGGAAAGGGGACTCCACAGTCGTGAAACATGAAATCTCAATTTGATCACAGTCGTTGACCAAAGGACAAATATGAAACGTCAAACCAATGCCATCGCGATTTTGACTATCAGGAGAACGGAGGCACACAGACTTCCAAAGTTGCGAAACATGAACTGCTGGTTTGATCACAACTGTCGATCAAATAAAGATTTGGATCGTAGGTCTACGATCATCACAATATCGGCTATTAGGGGAATGTAGGTAGTAGTGCTCCCAAATTCATGAAATGAGAAATCATGATACGCTTTTCGATCAGGAGAATGGTCACAATCATGGTCACATAAAGGAAAGGGCTTAGCCAGAGAGGAACCATTGCTCATTTGGTGTTGAGGTTTGAACAATGCTGAGGAGAGAAGGCACGAGTTTCATACGACTTGTGCATTTGGAGGAAGGACCTGTGAAAGTGGTTTTGGGGTCTAGCAGCGACCTGAAGAGTCAATTAGACTCAATTTATTGATCAATCCTAGACAGAGAGGTCACACAACCCTTAGGAGAGAAAGGGGGGTCTACATCAATGTTCAAGCCACATAGAATATTCAATCATGATCATGATCAATCAAGGCAGAAATTCAGAAGGAATACACCACAAATAAGATCATTCACTCCCAGGTATGCAAATTTATTTTATGGTCATTTATTTTATTGTCCTAATTTTGGGCATAAGGTTGCAGATTGCAGGGATTATAAAAGAAATGTTCAAGCAAGAAGTGTCTATGTGGCCCCATGTAAAATTGAATGTTACAAATGTGATAACTATGGACACATAGCTAGTGATTGTAGAAGCATGATCGATACCTCGATGAAAGAGAACATTGATATCAGATATACGAAAGTATGGACAAGAAAACACAAAGAACAGGTGAACAAAGACCAAGTTCCAGAGATCACAAGATTGGAAATAAAACGAGATGAAGAAAATTATATAGAGAAAATAAAATATGTCAGATGCATAAAGGTTTGGAAAATAATTGAACAAAAAGAAGGATGGATAAATAAGGAACCAGTTCAAGAGATTATACTCTCAAGCATTGTAGTGAAATATGAATCCATAGATAAAAGGAAATAAATTAGAGCTAAGAGAGATGATGAATCTACCAATGAAGATGGTAATGAATACACACTAGAGAAGGAATTGTTTTGAGCCATCCGGCTTAGAGACTCCCAGATAATATGAATAGTAGATAGGGGGATTCTATGCGGTAGCTGAGACAAAATAGAGAACCATTCTTCGAGTAGCTTGTAGAATTTGAGTAGACAAATTCAGTGCATTCAATTAGAAAAAATACAATATGATACATTAATCAGTTGTAGTAGTACTTCATGATAGTACAATGACATATGAGTCAAAATTATGGACATTTGTGTAGTAGAGCCTTGAACAATATGGAAAGAGATGGACATTAAATCATGTTTTTTGAGAGGGGATCTTGAAGAATAAGTCTACATTGAACAACTGGTTCCTAGAGCATGGTACTCTAGAATGGATAAATATCTATAGTTTCTATAGCAAGATTTGCCTCACCCTATGCAATCTTGCACATAAGGCCTTTTTCCATTTCCCTATGTAGACTTGTCATCCCTTTTTTACAAATCCCAGAGCTAAAAATAAATTTTTTCCCACATGTACGCACCTTGCCTACTATACAACATGGGTATACACAAGCTGCACCACTACAACCTACATACATTGGGATTTGTGCCCAAAATAAAAATGGAGTTGGGTTTCCATGTCATGATAGGAGATATATGATCCTTGGCCTTCCATATAATGGAAACATTTTGAATTGGCCCTTCAGTTCCATTTGAAGGATATAAATGGGCCAATGCTGAGCTATGGAAAAGAGGAGAAAGAATTCAACTTTGAGAGAAAAGTTACCCTGGAGAAATTATTTACTTTATATTGAGTCTGCATCCCTTTGTCCTTTAAGTCTAAACACAGTGTTTAGCCCCCGAGATCTTCCCTTATTGATTGAGAAATTCATTGTCTCTCTTATATGAGATTGCCTTTGGTGGAGGATTAAAGTGGTGGAGGCTCAGCTGGAAGGAACTTAGTTTCTTGGTTCCGAATCGTGCCGACATGAAAGTCTGTAACATTTTCAATTATGCTAGTCATATATTAATAGAAATACTCTTTTCCCATCCAATTGATATCTTAAAAATATTTGAATTATTATTCCATGGATGTATTTGTCATGTTTATTAATGGATTATGCTATTGAATGTGTTAACATCATTTATTATCACCATATTATTTCTTTGCTTGGTTGTTGAGAACTAGTTGCACCTATATTGCTTTGGGTCAAGTGCTCAACGGTGAAATTCATTGAACATTTGAATGAGGTAGGACTTTTATCTTGTCTTTCTAGCATATTTATTTACATAGCATACTTGAGAATATAGTAGATTTCTACAATCATTTCCATTTGTTGTGGTTTACCCTAGCCATAGAGAGATTTTCCCTGTAACAGAATTGGCGACCATACTAGGGATTGCACATTCTTTCTTAGGGTTTGGAGTGTTTTTCTCCGTAGATTTCTCTCCTTCCTATTGCGTTTCTTGTCATATCATTGCTTGACAGCCTTTGTTCACTCTAGGTCTGATTTTTTCAGCCTTCTCCCTTGCCTAGCTTTGTTTTTTAAACATATACGCGGTTTTTTTCTTGACAGTCATGGATATACGCATGTTGTCCTTTTGCAAACTGTGTACATATGCTATATTTCTTTGAACAATCATGTACATAAACCTCTTGTGATTGTTCACTGGGTTTGGTGGTTGTTGGGTGGGATTTGATGTTTGCTGAGTCTTCTTGGGTCTCTGTAGTGACTGTTAAGTGTTTGTGGGATGACAGGAAACATGTCTTTGGTTGAATTTCTGGGTGGATTCTTTCTCATCACCTTTTCATTTTGATTTTCCTTGTACATTGGGCTGGGTATTCTACTCCTTGGTATCCTACTTGAGTTATCTCTTTCTATACAAAGTAGAGTTATATATATTAAGTTGTTGTTCAGTCCATGCATTTTCTTTTTTCTTATATTGCAAATACAAAAATATTAGGCATTTTGCATTGCTTGTCATTTTGATATTTTAAGTCTTTATCATTAGATTAGTGCATGTAAAGAAAGATTGGATTTTTCCTTCGGAATTTTAGAGTTGAAATTGAAAATTGCATTTGTTTTAAGAAGCATATCATTCATTGAAAATTGAAGTTAGGACTTTGCGTTGTATTCATATTTACTTTACTTGTTGAGTCATAACATCATGAGTTTCACTACCATACCTTTTTGAGTAAGTATGGACATTAAAATTAACGCTATAATTTAAAATAGATTCGTCATGATTTTATTTTCTAGGGTGCACAAAATAGCTTAGGATTTAGTGCCTTGGAATAGGATTTTGCGAGTAAACTTCTCCAAGGCAATTAAATCAACATATTTGTCTAACAAAGGGAGTGGAGAAATCCATTGTATAATTGGCAATATCAGGAGGCTTCGCTTACACCGGAGTTAATCACGAGGTTGCGTGAGCTTGGTTGAAGGGATATCCCCCTGATACCTTCTTAGTGTCAGAGATATTTTTGGGGATATATTCCTATCTGGGGATCTTGCTAGTGCCTTTACCTATGTGAGAGGTGATACTTTCAAGGTTTTAGGATTTGCTACCCTACCCATACATTGGACCTAACTTACTACTACTCGTCTGTGCATCAATTATACATTAGTTTCTTAGTTTCTTGACTTAGGTGCCACATAGGTTACCTACAGGGGTTATTCTGTAGGTACCCTGGGTCAGATAAGGGTCGGAAAAAAAACAACCTTTATGGAGGATTACCTCTCTAGGGGGATCTGACCGACGGGTTGTTAATCCCATAAGGGCCCTTATAATTGATTCTTTTATGCTTGATCTTTAGTAGGGAGTCTCAGGCCCCTCTTGGGCGAGACATACCTTCTTTATGGACGGAGGCCATTTTCAAACACTTTACCCCGTTTGTGTGCATATTGGCCATTTGATTTTTGGTGTGCTCCTTGATTAATAGTTGGCCTTAGAATTTATTTTTTGTATTGAGTCTTAAGTCATTATGGAGTCAGACCAACATCATCGACAATCCTGTCGCTTGTTAAATTTACCACCGTATTTTGAGTCTTTTCCTTCTAAAATGTGTAGATTTATTAGACGTGGTACACACACCTCCACTATTCAGACTTGTGATTCTACAAGGATGAGTATTGAACGTAGTCTTCAGAACACTGGGAGCCCTTCGAATCCCACACCTACTATAGTTATTGGCATCCCTTCGACTCCTGCAACCACCATGGTTGTAGTGTCAGAGGCACCTATCATTACTATTGCCCATCCTATAGTGAATGCTCAATATCTTGCCTCGAACCCATTTGGGTCTCTTGGTCACTCACTGGGATATAATTTTTAGTCCATTCCTATGGCCTCTAGTCCTTTTTCCTATGGTATGCCAAATTTTACTTCACAGTTTTCGAATTCCATCCCAGTTGCTAGCCCTAATGCTAGCATTAGGCTTGGGGGAACTACACCTCCTTACACTCCTTTTTTATTTGGTGGTTCTCAAATCCCTCAAATGACTTCTAATATGCAAGGCATTCCTGATTTTAAACCCAAGTCTAATCGTCTTGCTTATAGGTGGAGAAACCAACCTGGAGGAAAAGATTATGCTCAAGTTCCATCCTATAGCCCTACCTCCTTAGTGTGGATTTGATGCAGTAGCATCTCCCACATAAAGCGAGCCAACGCGAATGGAAGTGGACAGTTGGACAAGCACCAACACAAATTTTGAAAATATATTGAAGTTATTATGCGATCTTAAATGGGCCATTAAGATGAGGTGCACTTGTATAATGTAAACGGACCTTGAGCGATTCGCTCTCGTCCTTAGTAGGTAGGAGGCGTTTAATATAGTTAATGCAGGTAGATATAATTTAATTCTAGATTAGACTGTTTGAGAGCGCAAGAGGGAAACGAGATATAGACACCCTCATTGTGCATTGTAAGATTAGTCAGGGGGGAGAATTGTTGAGAAGAGCATGCAGAGAGCTATGTAAGAACACCCATGTATGGACATTTGAATTAATAGAAAGGATTGGTTCAAATTCATGGTTTGTGTTGTTCTCTGTGTATTGATGTTGAATGATATGCTCATGAATGTTTGCTTCCTGTTATACATTTTCTTTATATGCTGTGTATATGATTTCATGTTTGAGATTGAAGTATGAGAGGAAGTAGGAATGAGTTTCAATGGTTTCTCTATCTGAGTCAGAGATTCCTGCAAGGAGTGCAGTTGAAGTGTCCGCAAGGAGTGCATTGACAGCGGGTTCAGATAGAGATAGCTTTTGTTCTCATTCATCCAAAAGGTGCAGACAGGCACAAAAGCCGTGCAGGGAGAGCACAGGCTAAGTGAAATTTAGGGTTGCAAACTTGAGCAAGGGTTGAAGGACTGCTGTTGCAGGTGTACATAGGGTCGAAGATTCAACACTTAGAAGCTATTGAATGTTTTCCGCAAGGATTGCGTGCAAGGTTCTCTGAAAAATTCAGAGTTGAGAAAGCTCAGGAAGAATAAGGCCTTCAAAACTATTGAAGGAAAGCACAGGGAAGCTACGAAAAGAAGTTTGTAAGAGGCATCGCAAGTTCACATGCAGGGGGACAAGTTGTGGAGGAGAACTTAGTCATTTCATAAATTTCATTAGGAGGAACGGAAAAAATTCTCTGAGGAGATTTCGCGAAACTCCGTGAGCCGTTAGATCTCACAAAGGTGCAGGGGAGATACAAGGATGTATTCTCAAGAGGTTAAAAGCTCAGGAGGTATAGAGCCGTTGATCCAAGCCATCCAGGGCCGTTGGATCACTCGCATAATCGCCTATCGAGATTTCGTGAGGAAAATAGTCGAAGGTTGGGAAACGGGTATCGCGAAATCATGAAACATGATATCCCGATGGCTAAGGGAACAGTGTGGGCCACAATGGTTAGCAGGTAGATAGGTGGCACGCCTTATCGGGGTTTCGCAGTGAGAAGTCATGATACAATAGTATCCGGATTCGCGATATTGCAAACTCTAAAATTTCGATGGAGTGAAGGACCGTTGAATAGTCTACTCGCACATGCGTCGAGGTTTTGACATATCGGAAGTAGGGAGTCGGTAAAGTGAGTTGTTTGATATCGCGAGTGGCGAAATAGCGATAAGAAAAGTTCCAAAATAGAAGGGAAGGTCAGTGTTGACTATCGTCGGGTCTCGGGGACTCGAGGGTGCAATGCTCAACCACTGACCTCGCGAAGTCACAAATTCCGATCCTCCGAGTGCAGAGAGGGGATCGCGAGAAAAGTTCTGTGGGTGCAGATTTCCCGACAGGAAAATAGAAGAGCGTTACAGTTCTTCGGGCCAAGGGAGAAGAAAAGATCCGGAGCTAACATAGGTCTTCCGACCTGCAGGTTGTGAGGAAGGGCATTGGCATCAAGTGGTATCAGAGCCTGATTCTTGTCTATACATTTCAGACGAGGGGGGAATAAGAGGTAAAGATTACTCTGATACACTGCATCAAGTGGTACTAAAGCACAGAAAGACTCTTTGCTTTCTATAGCAGAGAAGGGAGAGACTTCACCATGTCGTTAAGGAGAGATAGACAATCACCCAATCTATAGGATAGGGAAATGTCGAGAAGAAGAGGCAAGCAGATGACTGATCCATTCATGGAGAGACAGATGCGTGATCTACGAGCTAGGCTCGTGGACATGAAGACGACGCAAAGGCGCACAGTCAGTGTGGGGGATTTGAGTGATTCTGAGAGTGAAGCTGAGGCTCAACACGAAGAAGAAGTTGCAACCGAAGATGAATCAAACGAGCATTTGATTAAAGCTATTGCCAGGATGGGTGGAAGAGAAAAGATGGACATTCCAGTTTATGAGGGAAACTTGGATGCAGAGGAGCTTCTAGACTAGACTAGAGCTCTCGACACATACTTTGACTACTAAGATGTCGAAGAAGACAAGAAAGTCAAGAATGTTGTCGCAAGATTGAAAGGACATGCAACATTGTGGTGGGATGAACTACAAGCTGATAGACGCTGCAAGGGCAAGCAAAAGATCAAGAGCTGGGACAAAATGATCGCTAAGATGAAGGCAAAATTCATCCTCAGAGATTGTCAAATTACTCTGTTCAGGAGGATGCAGAACCTGAGACAAAAGCTGATGACATTGAAGGAATACACTGAGGAATTCTATAAATGAAACATCAGGGCAAGTCATCGGGAGAGCGATGATGAAAAGGTTTCCAGATATATGATTTGCCTGAGATATGATATCCAGGATGAGATGAGCATGGTAACCATCCGAATGGTGGAAGATGCTTATCATATGGCTCTAAAAGCTAAGGAGAAGCTGAGCCGAAAGTAGAGTCAGAGGGGTCGAGGCAGAAGCCAACCCAGAGGCAAATCAGTCACCTAGGATAGAAGCCAGAAGCCCAAGGAAGACTAGAAGAAACCTCAGAATCGAATTGAGAGAGGTGGAACCTCACAGAGAGGGCCATATGTTGAACAAAGGGGAAAGCATAATGAGAAGAGAGGAGATTATGCTGACAACAACACTTTTCTTCATACTAGAAGTAGAGGAAGAGGAAGAGGTGGAGTAATCACATGCTTCACGTGTGGAAAGAATGGGCACAAGTCTTACAAGTGTCCAGATAAGAATAAAGAAGGGGGAGAAGCTCACATCACTGAAGCACAGAGGCGAGATGTTGAGGTAGAAGACACTGAAGGTGGGAGATCATTGATGATGCAAACAGTGCTTTTGACACCCGAGAAGGAGGTGGAGTTCAGTCCAAAGGACTAGACTTTTCAAGACTACTTGCAAGACCAAGGACAGGGTATGCAAGGTCATCGTAGATAGTGGTAGCATGGATAATCTTGTTTCTACAGAGATTGTAGAGAAGCTGGAGCTGGAGACAACTGATCATCCAAGCCCATACAGAGTTTCATGGCTACAAAAAGGACACCAGGTAACTGTCACTAAACAATGCTTGGTTGAATTTAATATAGGAGGATATAATGATAAGATATTATGTGATGTCATTCCTATGGATTTTTGTCATCTATTGCTGGGTAGACCATGGCAATATGACATAAATGTGATTCATGATGGGAGAATGAACACATACACCCTGGAGAAGAATGGGAGGACACATATGTTTCTTTCGATAAAGGATAAAGAGGTGAAGCCGGATGTAAGAAACACTGTACTTCTCATGAGTGGGAAGGAACTTCTTAATGAGGTTAAGAAGAAAGAGGATCCACAGTTCATTGTGGTTAGAAAACCAAGGATTGTTCTGACTAGCACAAGAGTGGATGATTTACCAGAAGAAGTTCAGAAACTGCTGGAAGAGTTCGCTGACATCATAGTGGATGAACTACCTCATTTTTTGCCACCAATTAGAAGTGTGAGTCATCACATCGGTCTCATACTAGGGGCCAGTTTTCCAAACAAATCCACGTACATATTGACACCGCAAGAGAATGAAGAGGTTAAGAGGCAAGTCTAGGATTTATTGGACAAAGGTTTAGTTAGGGAAAGCTTGAGTCCATGTGTTGTTCCAACAGTACTTAGTCCGAAGAAATATGGAGGCTGGAGGATGTGTACTAACTCGAGCATGATCAATAAGATAACCATCAGGTATAGATTTCCATTGCCGAGGATGGATGATTTGATGGATTGCTTAAGTGGAGCAAAGTATTTTTCAAAGATTGATTTGAAAAGCGGTTATCATCAAATCTGCATGAGAGAAGGTGATGAATGGAAGACAACATTCAAAACAAATGAAGGGTTGTATGAATGTCTTGTTATGTCATTTGGCTTAACAAATGTGTCGAGTACCTTCATGAGGTTGATGAATGAAGTCCTGAGGGAGTTCATCGAAAAATTTGTCATTGTGTATTTGGATGACATACTGGTTTACAGTAAAATAGTGGTAGAGCATCTGAAGCATTTAGCTATAGTGATGAAGAGATTACAGTAGGAGAAGTTGTTGATAAATATGAAGAAGTCCTCATTCATGAAGACATAACTCATTTAATTTTGATTTGTTATTTTGGCGAATGAGTTGAGGATAGATCCAGATAAGGTGGAAGTGATCAAGAATTGGCCATCACTGAAGAATATCTTTGAGGTGAGAATTTTTCATGGATTAGCTAGTTTCTACCAAAAATTCATCAGGAATTTCAGTGGAATTAGCGCAACAATGATGGATACAGTGAAGAAAAGAATTAGCGTAGCAGTGAAGATACAGTGAAGAATCATCCAGTTGAAGATTCTAGCTGGGAGAGCAAAGCAGAGATATAGAAGCATGGGCAGATCGTGTAGGAACTCATGGACAGGAGCCCATGAAAGTTTTCAAGCGAGGGAGTATGATGCAGGAGCATCTCCCACATCAAGCGAACCAGCGCGAATGCAAGTGGACAGCTAGACAAGCGCCAACACAAATTTTGAAAATAACTTGAAGTTGTTGCGTGATCTTAAATGGGCCATTAATATGAGGCGCACTTGTATAATGTAAATGGACCTTGAGCGATTAGCTCTCGTCCTTAGTAGGTAGGAGGAATTTAAGATAGTTAATGCAGGTAGATAGAATTTAATTCTAGATTAGACTGTTTGAGAGCACAAGAGGGAAACGAGATATAGACACCCTTATTGTGAATTATAAGATTAGTCAAAGGGGAGCATCACTGAGAAGAGCATGTAGAGAGTTGTGTAAGAACAACCATGTACAAACATTTGAATTAATAGAAAGGATTGGTTCAAATTCATGGTTTGTGTTGTTCTCTGTGTATTGATGCTGAATGATATGCTCATGAATGTTTACTTCCTGTTATACATTTTATTTATATGCTGTGTATATGGTTTCATGTTTGAGATTGAAATATGAGAGGAAGTAGGAATGAGTTTCAATTGTTTCTCTATCTGAGTCAGAGATTCCTGCAAGGAGTGCAGTTGATGTGTCCGAAAGGAGTGCATTGACAGCGGGTTCAGATAGAGATAGATTTTGTTCTCATTCATCCAAAAGGTGCAGACAGGCACAGGAGCCGTGCAAGGAGTGCATAGGCTGAGTGAATTTTAGGGTTGTGAACCTAAGCAAGGGTTGAAGGACTATTGTTGCAGGTGTACGCAGGGTCGAAGATTCAACACTTAGAAGCTGTTGAATGTTTTTCACAAGGAGTGCGTGCAAAGTTCTCTGAAAAATTTAGAGTTGAGAAAGCTCAGGAAGGATAAGGCCTTCAAAACTGTTGAAGGACAGTGTAGGGAAGCTATGATAGGAATTTTGTAAGAGGCATCACAATTTCGCGTGCAAAGGGACAAGTTGTGGAGGAGCACTTAGTCATTTTGTAAATTTCATCAAGAGGAACGAACGAAATTCTCTAAGGAGATTTCGCAAAACTCCGTGAGCCGTTATATCTCACAAAGGTGTAGGGGAGATACAATGACGTATTCTCAAGAGGTTAAAAGCTCAGGAGGGATAGAGCCATTGATCCAAGCCAGCCAGGGCCATTGGATCACTCGCGGATTCGCCTATCAGGATTTCTTGAGGAGAAGAGTCGCAAGTTGGGCAATAGGAATCGTGAAATTGCGAAACGCGATATCCCGATGGCTAAGGGAACAGTGTGGTCCACAAGGGTTAGCAGGTAGACAGGTGGCATGCCTTATCAGAGTTTCATAGTGAGAAGTCGCGATAAAATAGCATCTGAATTTGTGATATTACGAACTCTGAAATGTCGATGGAGTGAAGGACTGTTGAATAGTCTACTCGCACGTGCGTCGAGGTTTCGACATATCAGAAGTCAGGAGTCGGTAAAGTGAGTTGTTTGATATTGTGAGTGGAAAATTTGCGATAAGAAAAGTTTCGAAATAGAAGGGAAGGTCAGCGTTGACTGTCAACGGGTCTTAGGGACTCTAGGGTACAATGATCGACCACTGACCTCGTGAAGTTGCGAAGTCCGATCCTCCGAGTGCAGAGAGGGGATCACGAGAAAAGTTCTGTGGGTGCAGATTTCTCGACAGGGAAATATAAGAGCGTTACAGTTCTTCGAGCCGAGTGAGAATAAAAGATCTGGAGCTTACGTAGGCCTTCCAACATGTGGGTTGTGAGGAAGGGCATTGGCATCAGGACTCCAACCAACACATTTGGCATGATGAATCCACCTCTATCCTCATGATTCACACACAGAGGAGGTTAGTTTCATGCTTTGGGAAACCCCCAACCTGGATCCAATCTGGCCAGAGGAAATCTTTATAACCCCCATCAAAACATTCCTACTGGAATAATCCCCAACCAAACTTTTATGAATCATCCTAGAGGATGGTATTATAATCCCAGATAGGGCCATGGTGCTTACCAGAACCCTGGCTGGGTTGCGGTTCCTCAAGCACAATCTTTCTAGGGAGCTCGGGGCTAGATGTCGCAATCCTATCTCCCTTTTATAGCCACACTTAATCTGCCATACTTTTCTAAGTTGATGAACGACCTTGTGTCTCATGATCCTACATGGTTCCTTGTCTTCACTAAGAACCCTTCAAACATTTTGAAATTCGAAGGTAAGAATGGTGAGGATCCTAATGATTAGGTCACTACCTTTCACCTATGGTTCTCTTCAAATTCCCTTAATGACAATTCCATTTGGCTAAGATTATTTCAACGCACCCTCATTGGGGTCGCTACGAAATGTTATATCGAGCTACCTAGGGGGGCATATGGGACCTTTAGTCAGATGGTGTTGGTCTTCCTTAACCACTTCCAATTGCTAGTTCATTACGATGTTGGCCTAGAAATTATGTCAACATTACACCAGGAAAAAACCACTCATATCTCAAATCATATCTAGGAGTGGTGAAGATGGAAGAGGTTGATTAAGACCTCCATACCCCCAACCTTTATTTTAGAATGTTTGCTTAAGTATTTTCAGCCTCCTATCTCGAAGGATGTTTCTACGTCTGGGGTTAGCACTAAGGAAGAAGTGATCTTCAAATCCCAACAGTTAGATCTTATATATGCTCAATATGGGATGTTATACCACATTCTTCCGGATGCACCGCAGTCAACCTACGATCCTAGAAAAATTCCCGAACTTCATTCTGATGGTATTGTAGGCTCCACCAATGTAAAATACCCAGACTCGGTGACAAGACATCTGAAATATTTTTCTCTAAACCAGTCTGCAGGAGGGCCAATTTCGTCTGTGTCTTCCAATCCCACTTAGTCGACAGATGTACATTCTGTGTAATCATCGACCGACCTAAATGGTAACTAGAAACTAGGCAGGAATAAGAATAAAGGAAATAATAATAATCATAAGGGTGGGAAAATTAATAATAAACCCAAGGACAATGGTAATAATGAGAAGACGAATAGTAATGCTAGAGAGAGAAAGAGAGAAATAAATAATGTGAAATTTCCCTCTAAGATTTTTACAAATGATCACCTTACTCATTTATGCCCCAAACTTGCGCAAGCTGCGAGGATATTATCTCTACCATCCACTGTGATAACGAATCCTTTCCCACATAACCAACACATGGACTCAAGCTTTTTAAACACCGAAAATGTAGCTGGTGGGAGTAAAAAAATGTCATTGCAAAACAACAACCATTTGAGTATCAATATGGTCAATGAGAAAGTTCATGTAGCCACTCGATCTCAATATTATAGTTCTTCATAGGCTATAATTGGTCTAGAATATCCTCCTCCTCCTCTGGAGAAAACTTTATAGATTGAAAAACCAGAGACACCGCCTGGTATTCCGAAAGAAGTACTCAAGTGCTCTACCCACAATCTAAATTCTATAGATGCCCATAACTACACTATTGTTGAGGACCTGGATCAAACCCCTTGTGCAATGTCAGCTTTGGAGGTACTCTAGACGTGTCCTTCACTATCTACGTTAGGAGCTCTAGAACCCAGTGGCTCAAAATTTATCAAGTTTGATGTCACACATGTGAAGCCTCTCTTGCCTTACCATGTGGCATTTCAAATCCATGTGGGGTACTCAAAGTATACCATCAAACATGCACTTGTTGATGATGGCATTGCTACATGTGTGATGTCCCTAATCTGTTGGAAAGCTCTTGGTTCTCTGACTCTTTCTAAACCATCAAACATGTTGAATTATTTTGAAAGTCATTCCTTTCACCCTCACCGTATTCTTCTTGCCTTTCCCATCCAGTTAGGTGGGAAGATGGTAGAGGTGGAGGTTGAGGTAGTTGGTGTGCCTCTTGATTATAACTTGTAACTAGGACACAATTGGACCTATGCTATGGTCCTCATCATATCGTCCGTCTTTCATACCCTTTGTTTTCCTTATGATGGGAAGATTATGATGATCGACCAATTATCATTTGAATATGCTAGTCCGAATGCATATATTGGACCGTCGATCCCTATGATCAACAATTCTCAGCTGACAAATGAGAATATCGATGTTGGAATGTATAATTCCCTTATGGGAACTTTTGACTTCATGGCACTGATTCACCATGTTTACACCATGTCCAGTAGGCATGTTTCGACAGAGAGGTCCATTCCTTTCTACACTTCCTATTTTAGTGATCCTTGGACCCTACCTTCCTCAACTTTGTCTTGTGAAGGTCAGTCACATGATGGAATGTCCATGCCACTATCAGTAACGAAGATTGTGTATCAAGCTGTTGTTGACTCTTCCATCGATCCCAATATGGTTACCTCACTGACAGACGAGGAGGATCTTGTTATTAAGCCCATCTAGGCCACTTCTCTGTCTTATTCACATGAATTCCTCGATGCGAATTTTTCCTCAGATGAATCTATCATCAAAGCCATGAATGGTTTCAACAAACCTTGGGATGATATGTATCATCACTCTTATTTTCTCCTAGATCTTGAAAGAATCGAACAAGATGACTTTTGATCTACTTTGAGTGATATAATCGGTCATGTCGTAGTTACACTTGATACAAATGACATTTATTATGAAGTAAATATGGAGAGCATGTATCCTACCCTCATGATCGATATCTCTCATACCCATGGAAAGATTGAAAACATACATATCAGTGTGGATTGTTCACGAGAAGAAATCTTGATCTACACTGAACTTTTCAAGGAACTCTAAGATGTATTTTCTTGTTCATATGAAGAGATGCTAGGAATCGACCCTCATATTTTCGAGCATGAGATTAGAATGTATCTGAATGCTAAACCTATTTGACAACATCTTAGAGCTTTCAATCCCGGGAAGGCCCCTGCTATTAAGGAAGAGGTGGAAAAGCTACTTAATGTTGGCTTCATCTACTCAGTTCCCTTAACTGAATGGGTATCCAATCCCATTCCTATGAATAATAATAAAGGAACCATCCATGTGTGCATGTAATTTCATGACTTGAACAAATCCTATCCTAAAGATAACTTCCCAACACCTTTCATTGATCAGATTCTCGACGAGTGTGCGGGAAGATAAATGTTTTCTTTTATGTATGGATTTTCAGGGTATAAACAAATTCAAATTAAACCCATGGATCAACACAAGATGACATTTATCTATCCTTGGGGTACTTTCACATACTGGAAAATGCCTTTTGGCCTTAAAAACGTTGGAGCAACCCTCCAATGTACTATGACCTTTGCATTCCACGATCTTAAGAATATACTCAAAGCTTACCTTGATGATCTTGTTGCCCACTCTCATAAGAGAGAGGATCATTGTACACACTTTGAACTTGTTTTTGAAAGATGTCATTATTATCGAATCCGGTTGAACCCTCATAAGTGCATATTTTATGTTAGGTATGGACATCTTTTGGGATTTATAGTTTCCAAGACAGGGATCATGGTAGATCCATTAAAGGTTGAGGAAATACTTCTATTTCCTCCCCCACACACTATTAGATAACTTCAAGGTTTATAGAGGAAAGATAACTTTCGACGTCGTTTTATAGTAAATTATCCCAATATCACTAAGGGTTTCATGCGTCGTTTGAAGAAGGACACCCCTTTAGTTTGGGATGAGCAAGCCCATGAGTCCTTCGATGCTTTGAAGAAATCCTTGGTATCAGTGCCTCTGCTGAAGTGTCCTTACTACGGTAGGGATTACTTGATTTATATTTACACATCCAAGGAGACGACTGGCATGGTTTTGGTTCATGAGGATGATGATCTCTGCAAGAACACCATCTACTATCATACTCGAAACTTAGTCGGTACTAAGCTTAATTACTCTCACTTTGAAAAGCGTAGTCCAAAGTAGTCCAATGTTTATGTAATTATATATTTCTTTGCAAGACTAATGTGGTTGCTGATGTCAATCCATTTCAATGCGTCCTTACCAGGCGTATCATAGGAGGAAAATATAATAAATGAATTTTCATTTTACAATAATTTGATATCTATTTCACTTCTGCGAAATCCAAGAAATCACTAGTCTTTGCGAAGTTAATATCCGTATTTCCACGATTAGATGAGGATTTTTTCCATGTTGATTCATTTGTGAACGGACACATTTTTCTTGTCTCATCATCTGACCCCTGGCATGGAGACATCATTCTCTATCTTCAAACTTTGAATTTCCCTCAACATATCTCACGAGATGACCGATGGTGTGTACGATACCAAGATAAGAGTCATACTATCATCAATGGAACTTTGTATTGTTGAGGAATAGAAAATATCCTATGTCATTATTTAACTCATAGGGAAGTCAAGTTAGTCTTAAATGATGGCCACAGTGGGGCTTGTGGTGGTCATCTATCCGGGCTTGCGACAACCCATAAAATTTTGCAAACCAGTTATTTCTGGCCATCTATCTTTAAAGATTGTATTGAAGCAGTTAAGAAGTGTCAACCATGCCAGGTGTTCACTCTGAAAATGCACTCGCATATAGCCCCTCTTTACCCAGTCATTACCATCAATCCCTTCAGAAAGTGGGGGATGGATTTCATAGATTGCAAACCAACTTCGTTTGGGGGGAATCAACACATTATTGTGGTCGCCGACTATTTTACTAAGTGGGTTGAGGCCATTTCCCAGAGTCAAATCCGACGGGAAGACTTCTTCCTTCTTCGTATTCAATCAAATTTTCACTCAGTTTGGTAGCCCGAGTGATATTGTCACTGATCATGGTAGTTACTTTCATAATGAAATGATGGAAGAGCTAGCATATAAGATGGGGTTTAACCATGGTCATTATTCTCCTTACTACCCCCAGGAAAATGGACAAGTAGAGGTTGTCAACAAGTCTCTCAATATGATTTTGCAAAAAAATGTCAGGTAGAGTAAGTGCGACTGACACATTTTGTTATATCCCACACTTTGGTCATACCGAACCTCAGTCAAGACTGCCACCAGTTTTTCCCCTTTCCAGTTAGTACACAATGTGGATTCAATATTACCTACTGAATGCAAAATCCCTTCTCTTAAGTTGGAAGTTGCACTCCTACCTGACACTTCCAATCTCAAATGACGCCTTGTACACCTAGAGAGTCTTGACGAGCAACGTCAAGATGCCTCTACGACTATTGAGGCGAACAAAAGACGTGTCAATGTCCTCAGTCCTCTGTCCTCAGTTTTATGCTGAGGGTGACTTGGTCCTCTTGTATGATCAAGCCAAAGAACCTCTAGGGGTAGGAAAGTTTAAATCCATGTGGCATGGTTCCTATATCGTGCGACATGTCTTAGAAAAAGGATTCTATGAGTTAGAATATTATGAAGGGAATATGTTGGCCGAGCCCATGAATGGGATCTACTTGAAAAGATACTATGCTTGAGCCCCAAGATTGGGTGGAACTCTTTTTATACTAATGTAATTTAGTGTATATATCGTTTCCGTTTATTTTCGTCTTCAACTTGCTTTTAAAGTTTTCCCTTGGTTGACAGATGTCAACGGAGTCTTCTGTCTACTTAGGATTTGCAAACAGAGCCATTTTTCATATAGGGAACTTATCTTCCATCTCTTGGGTGGTTTACTCACCCGAGGGTCTACTAGTGTCTTCGGGTGGCATATGCCTAGGACCATCCATGAATAATGTGGCCGAATATAGCACCATTATAGAACTCTTAGCGATGCTATCTCACATGGTATTCTCTCTTTAGAGGTTCACCTAGATTCCCAGTTAGTAGTATGTCAGTTGAATGATAGTTACCGCATGCATGATTCTACTTTACTCCAATGATTCCAATGAGTACGTATTTTATAACGACAATTTGATTTTATTACTTATTATCACATTCCTAGGAGTTCTAATCATGTATTCGATGCTTATGCTAATTTCGTTTTAGATTGACATTTGTCACATAACTAAATCCAATGTACACATTGTAATATAAGTAAAGCCAAAGATCCATTTGTATATATATTTAAACAAATATGATGTTTATAGTACAAAATTAGGGCTAACACCCTCAATACACATATACAACCGATACTACAATATCCACGAAATCTACACTTGTGGCGCTAGATGTGTGTCATGATAACAAAATAGGGTGTTTGCGAGACGCCAAAACAGTCGCACCCAAGCTCCGGGAACACCAACCACCTGCTATTGCCTGGCTTCCAACAGATCCTCTACTTGAACCATCAGAATCCTTTGAGTCGAATGAGATAGGTTCCCCTGCACGTTTTGAAGGAATCTCTCAACTTTTTCTCCCACCACCTCATCTCCCCGGTGCCTGTGACAATGTAGGGAAAACCCATCCAACCATCGTGGACCCACGTCTGCATGACACAAATGTCTAGTTAGTACTTAAGCATCATCAAAAAATATTTTTGTTTCACTATACAAAAATACAAAAAAAATGAAATATTTAAAAACATTTGACATACCTATGTCACTGTAGGTGTTCCCTTGTGGGAGTGGCATGTCATGGTTCCCTCTGAATTTGATCCCTACATAGGTGTAGTCATCCATAGCAATGACCTGTCGCCTCGACCAGTAGAAGAAATCCTCGTTGTAGGGTGTGGGCACTCTACCTCCCCCTTGCCATCTCATTACCTTAGTCCACCGTACCATGGATGGATCGTGAGTTCCTCTCGGATGAATCTCGAATATAGGTCCCAAAACTGGAACCCACTCAAAGAAAAATATGCATAAGATAGAGCCAAACCAGAAGTTTCTTTTGCTACCTAGTTTTCACTTTGTCAACTGTCTCTTCATATTAGCCAGTAGTGAGGTACACCAATAATATATTGTGGGTTTGAAGCACTCTACAACATAGAACATGAGTGACCTTGATGCTTGGTGCAGTGAAGTTGATCATGTGATCCTAGTCAACACGAGGACAACAATCTTGAGGCTGAGATTGTTTATCACTCGGATGGGGAGTTGAATACTGACCTTTAGAGTCCCTACTACATAGTGAGCGTTTATGTACTCCTCTATTTTCATACCACTCCCAGCTCCTTAGGATTTGAGGTTCACCACCTCACCCCATCGCAATAACCCAGTCAAAAAGTATATATCCTGTACTTCAATCCTCAATGGTTTCCCATTGAGGTTGAATCTTTCACTGTCGGGGTCCCAGTAATCTAGAAGCATCTCAAGAAACCTCACCTAGGCCCTCATCCCTTTGAGTGCACAAAATTTATACAAGACACATCTTTTCAAGGCCATTTGAGCCCCCAGATCTATATCCACAACAACATCTACCTCCTCGTTCTCCCTTTACCTCATTTCTAGCACCATCCTGTCAGATAAAAGTCAATTTTTTAGTTGGCAACCATATAAATCATTTATTACGGACTTGTATACAGGCTACTTCATTTACAGTCATGTATAGGGTTGAGTATACGTGCCCTATATTTTACACATTCGCGTATCACCTCATGTATACACAACTAGATGAACAATAGCCTGCGTACACCGGGTTACCCAATTTGCACCTTAATTTACTGAAAAATTGAAACCTAATTTAAAAATTTAATCCACTAGAAAGGAAGAGGAATTACCCGGTCCATATGGCTTCTAATTTCATTTCCTGATGCTCCCGCAATGACCAACTGAATATCAGAGGTAATTTGGTCCAAGTTTCACTATTTGGGTAAAAAGTCAAATGACATAGTAATTTTTGGTTTTGTTACTATTTATAATAGTTTTTAGCCACTTTCTATACTTTTGAGTCATTTTTTCACCTAATGGACTAATATAACAGTGGATTGAGTTGGATTTTCTAGTTTTCACCAGGGATTCTTACAGATTTCAACATTACGTTAACCGTTCATAACCATGGGTAGGTATTTTCACTACCCAACATATAAGATAGGTATCCATTCCACCATGCACTTTTTCATTTTCCTATAACTGTCACTGTTGAGTATCCATTTTGACACTTCTAGTATCCTATATTATCCTCTATTTGATTCTATTTTACATATGACATGTGTATATGATTGACCATTTCCTCCACAAACCTACTTTGTGACCGTGTCCATGTTCATAGAGAAGTAACCTATGTTAAAGCATGATTTGTTTGATTTTCTTGATTAAATTGGATTAAATGGTTGATTATTTATGCTCCAAATTACTTTGACTCTTAATTAAGAAGATCCATATGGTACTCCACTGATCTACTACTACAACAATCACTTGATCCAGTACTCCGCTGGGTCCGATACTCCACTGATCCGGTACTCTGCTAGATCCAGTACCCTGCCTGATCTGGTACCGATATTCCTCCTAATCAGGTACTCTGCAATGATCTGACACTACTAGGTCAACGCCTATTCCAGTACTACCAGTTCATCTCCTATTCCGATATCAACACATCGCTTCTTCCGATACCTCCAGCTCAGCTCCTCATTTGGTACCACCATCTCAACACCTCATCTGGTACCACCATCTCAGGGCCTCATTGGGTACCACCAACTCAATGCCTCATCCGGTACTAGTCTCGTGCCTATTCTAATACTACCTTTGTGCTGCTCTGGTACCCATAGTCATGACTGTGTCAATCTGATACTAAAACCTTGTCTACAAGATTTATATGTGAATGAGTATGCTGGTGGGGATTCCAAGAATTTAGTTGGATAGAAGTATCTTGAGGTAGATTTGGAGATCACGATAGAATTCATCACTCATGCACTTCATGTCATGAGAATGAAGTCCATCCCTATATATATATGATATGAATTACCAATTGTAATATTTTGAAACCATTTGATAATTATCCTTAGACCTTGGTTATGACGGCTCACCTTCTTTAAAAGGGATGTTTTTTAGATGATAGGAAGTAATTAGTAGGTAAAGGATGATATACATTGTTATGCTGAATGAAATGTTGAATTGTTGATTCAATCAATCAATTGAAGGAATACAAATGATATTTTGTCCAATTCATGAGCATGAGTAAATAATTTTAGTCTGCAATTTCTTTAGAGGTACCTTGTTGGTTCGGCAAGGGCCCACCGCCCCAACCAAGGTAAACCTCCCTGTACATGTCTTTGTGTGTGGTAAGTAAATTGTGTGAGTGTGAACACTTAATAGTTGTGTGTTGTAAATGATTTTAAATTCATTTCAAGTACAATACAGATTTATTTGATTTTGAATCAGTGTGAGTAAATGGTTATACATTGAACAAAGTAGATAATTCCATTTCCATTTATGCATATTGATATTTAATTGATAAGAGTTTTATAGATGTGTGGTATTCTTAAGTAAGTAATTGTTATTGTTTTATATTTATGATTGTGGTGTTCTTAGTAGGTACATGAACCATACGACTTCATCTCTCACCTTCATGTTCCATATAATGAAGTCTCTCAATCATATTGACAGTTTCTTGTATTAAAGAAAGTTTGATTGGAATTAATAGAGTTATCATTGATTTCTTTCTAAGAGTGAATAAAGTGGATTGTTGATTACTATTTCAATTGCTACAAGAAGAAAGATCTAAATTCATCTCTTCATTTCATAAGTCTATAATGAACATACTTCTCATCTAAGAAAGAGCCTTTTCAATTGAGTGTTTGTTTGAGAGTTTTGTTATCAGTTTTATATTTTGAGTTTAAAGTTGTGTGAAGAATTCATATATTCTAGAAATAGAGTGGTATGTTATTAATTATTTCCCAGTTGATCTAGATACAACAGACATAGAGAGGTTACCTGTTTTCGACACATATAGTGTAACAACTCTTTTGATTACGAATCTCAGATTGACATATAAATGAGTGAAATATACTAAGCATATATATACACTAACATTTTGGTGTCGTTGTCGGGGAGTTGTAAATGGTAATAGGTATCATTTTGAGATTGATTGTTTTGATGAGTTTGGATTGGATTTAAGGACAATTTGAGGGTGGAGAGAAGATGGTAAGATGAGAGGTAAGAACCTACACATCCACTTTGGCGGGGTTGCTCCAAAGTCAAGTTTTCCTCTTACCTTTAGTAGTTAAATTTTTTTGTTTCATTAGTATTATATTTTCTTCTTTTTTATGAGTAGGTATAGGGATAATAAACGTAGATTTATTGCTTCTAAAATTTCAGAAAAAAATTGAAGAACAAACAACAAGAAACCCCTCCCCCCCCACTAATTCAGCTAAAATTCGTGCAGGAACAATTCTCAGAGGATAAATTTCAAAGGAAGAAATTGAAACAACAACCAAAGAAACTAAATCTGAAGCCACTATTCAGATTGAAAGCATAATACAACAAGAAAGAGGGGAAGCACTGGCAACCCCATCAGAAGGAGGAGATGGAAAAGAGATAGAGGTAGTGATAGATGAAGTTGCATCCACCATTAGGGAAACACACAAGTTATTGGAACAGTTAGATATACCAAACAACCCAGTGGTTGAACCATTACTCAGTGGGGAAACATCACCAACACCCTACAAAGTGTTATTTGGAGACATGGGAGATGAAGAGGGAAATGCAAACAACTAAAAAGAGATATTTGGATTCCCAATATTGGACATCACCATAGACGTTTCTATGAAGAATATTCCATTGTCCTCACTTCTTCACTTCCATGGTATGTCAACAGAAGATCTTGATTCATTTTTGTTTGAATTTGATATACTATGTAGGAGTTATAATTACATTGATAATGCACAAAAACTAAAACTCTTTCTAGACACACTAAAAGAATCAACATTAAGGTGGTTTATGAGCCTCAGAGAACAGACTATATTATATTGGAATGGTATGAAGGAGGATTTCCTCCTTAAATATCAATATTAATGTAGACCTAGGGATGCTAGGAATGACATATTTAAAATGCAACAATCTGAGGAAGAAAGTTTGGAAGATTACCTAGAAAGGTTCCTATACAACTACCAAAAAACTAAGCAATTTTCCTTAGACACAACCACAGTTAGGACCATCTTCCTAAAAGGTGTTAGGGATGACTTCATCGAAGTACTAAACCTCATCAGTTCTGGAGATGTGTACCAAAATCCATTTGCAGACATTGCAGAGTATTGTAAAAGATACTCTCGCAATCAAGCCAAAGCATGAACAAAGTGTAAGGGATCCTACAAACAAAATTACTAAAACCCCAGCAAGAGGTATTATTAGGATTGAATTGGGGAATCTACTAGAAAAATTCAAAACATGCATCCTAAAAACCATCAGTTCCCAACTTGCTACCATTAAAATTAAAAGAAAACAACAAGAAGAAAATGCTACTTTGGCAATTTTCTATCCTCGGTGTAGAAAAAGGCATCCTGAAAAGGAATGCCCCATTAATGTTATAGAAATATGTGGCCTCAGTATATAATATCACCCTACCAGTGAGTTGCCTTCTTTACATGGAGTTAAATCTATCTTCAAAGGAGGATGATAACCTCAAGAAACATCATATCCCCCCAAGAGGACATGGAGACAAACAAATCACAATATGTTTGTAGACCCTACCACACAATATTCACAACAACAATGGGTACCTCCAATGTATTATCCTCAATGGTCACCTCAACAACCACAAATATAACCTTATAAGTAAGGATGGAGAGGGCCTGCATATGGGAATTTTACCTTTCAGCCAACAACCTTTCCCACCTACCCACAATACCCTTCCAATATTTCTCAGTTTATATCGGGATTTAATCCCCCTGCTCTTCCTCCACCTCAACAACTACAAAAAAAACTTTCACTTCCTATGAAACCAAATCTTCAACAACAAATGCAAGATTCACTTATCCCTAACCCTCCTCGACCTACCCCTATTTCTGTACAACCCATTCCTAATCCAAATAATAGACCTACACAGCCTGTAAAAAATCTTGAAGTACAAACCTTCCCCACTTATGTGATAAATCATGCTTCATTTAATGGAATTGAATTAAGATCAGGGAGGGTTGTGAATAAACCAAATCCTATTGTGGTTATTCAAGAAGAAGAACAAGTAGATAATCAAGCAGTTCAAGAAGAAGAACAAATAGATAATCAACTAGTTCAAGAAGAAGAACAAATGGATAACCAATTAGATGAAGAAAGAAAAACCCCTATACAACAAGAAATTCCTCCTCACACTTCTCACCCAACATAAATTCCTTATAAAACTAATCCTCCTCCTTATCCATAAAGGTTACTTGTGAAGAAATACCAGGTACCTCTAGGACATAATCTAGAGACTGAACTTAGAAACATATGTGTAAATATTCCCGTACTTCAGGCCATCAAGGATATAATTATTTATGCTAAGATTGTAAGGGATATTTTCATTAAAAAGATAAGGAGGAAGAGGAAGGAGCCTTATGTTATATATGTGGTTGGACAATTATCAGAACTTATATCAGAAATGCCATCCAAATAAATGATCCAGGAAACCCAGTGGTGACCATAAATATTAATAGTGTTTCTTTTCCAAACACACTTATTGATCTAGGAGAAACAATAAATGTTATGTCGGTTGACACCACGAAAATGTTGCAACTAAATCACCTAATACCAACATAGACTTTGTTGGAACTAGTAGACAAATCAGTCATTAGCCCAGCAGGAAGTCTAGATGATATAATAGTTACTTTGGCCTCTTGGGAATACCCTGTGGATTTATTAGTGTTTCATCCCAAATCCTCTTAACCAGGACATCCAGTAGTGCTTAGTCGGCCTTTGTTTTCCACTACTGATGCATTTATTAGTTGTCAGTCTAGAGAGAGGAAAATTTCAAATGGCACCCAAAGTCAAAATCTTATCCTCTTTCCTCTTTCCCAACCAACCAATGAAGTTCCTCCCTGGTTGGAGAATCCCTATGGGGAGGGGGACTATACTCAACCCTTGTTGACACTCAAACAAGTAAAAGGATTTCGAGAGAAAAATGAAGAACAAATATTAAGCCTATTTTTGGGTGATACAAACTGCATTGAATACCCTCAATATTTTCCTGAATACACACATATCTTCAGCTCTGAATTCCAGGAAATATGGCACCCCTCCACCTCTACAATAGCCACCATTTTACAAGTAGATGAAGGGAAATAATCAATTTTCCAAGCTGTTGAAATCAACGCTGGAAAATCTTTGTATATCAATGCTATCTTAGAAGTAGATCAACAACAAAATTTGATTCAAATGATTCAAGGAAAATCTGGTTCTTTTGCATGGGATTACTCCGACATGAAAGGGATCCACCCAGAAACTTGTATGCATCATATTTACAATAATGACCAAATCATACCTATTAGGCAATGCCAAATAAGAATGAATCCATCCTTAAAAGACACAGTGAAAAAATAATTCCAGAAACTCCTGCATGCCAATTTCATTTACCCTATATCAGATAGCAAGGGGTATCCCCATTAATTATTGTTCCTAAGAAAAATAGTAAATGGTGGATTTGTGTGTACTTTCGAGAATTGAACAAGGCTACCTACATAGATTACTTTGCATTTCCTTTCATAGACCAGGTCTTGGACACTTTGTCTGGGAAGAGGTATTTTTCTTTCTTGGATGGGTTTATTGGTTACAATCAGTCTAAATTTCACCTGAAGATCGGGACAAAACCACATTTACTTTCCTATGGGGGACCTATGCCTATAGGGTTCTTCCCTTTGGTTTATATAATGCCCCTGCTACCTTTCAAAGGGTTGTCTTGGCCATTTTCTCTGATTTGACCCATGATTGTGTAGAAGTCTACATGGATGACTTCACAGTATATGGGAATGATTTCCGTCAGGCATTGGACAATTTGGAGAAAGTACTAATCAGGTGTAAAGAAACAAACCTTTCCCTTTAGTCATGAAAAATATAGAATGATGCTCAATGAATGAATTGTTTTAGGTCACCACATCTCTGGTACTGGAATAATATTAGACCCTGCCAATATTGACATCATTTTCAAAATCAAAATCCCTAGCTCACAGAAAGAAGTTGGAAGCTTTTTAGGGCGTGCTGTTTACTATAGGAGGTTCATTCAAAATTTTACAAATCTAGCTGCCCCACTGTTCAAACTATTAGCAAAGAGACTGAATTTTGTTGGAATGAATAATGTAAAATCTTCTTTGAAATTTTAAAAACAAATCTTTCAAGTGCCCCTATTTTGAGAGGACCAAACAGGTCTCTTCCTTTTCATATCTGCATGAATGCCTCAGATACAACTTTGGGGGATGTTTTAGGACAAAGGCAAGGTCATATTCCATAGGCTATATACTTTGTCAGCAAGAATCTTTGACGTACTAAAGTAAATTACACTGTCACTGAATAATAATTCTTGCCAGTAGTACATTCCATTAACAATTTCAAACACTACATAACATGGTATGAAGTTTTTGTACATACCGACCATTCAACCATCATATTTTTGATGAAAAAACCCATTACAAATGCTAGAGTGACTAGATGGTTGTTATTACTGCAAGAATTCAATATCACCATTATTGATAGGCTTGGAAAAGATAATTTAGTTATTGATTTTTTGTCTAGACTCATTCATATAGGTCATACTACTCCACTAGATGATGATTTTCCAGATGAGAATATATTTTCTATTTCTACTTACATTCCTTGGTATGCATATGTATCCAAATATCTTGTAATAGGAAAGCTACCTCAAAATCTGTCCTCCCGAGAAAAACAAAGAATTATCCAGTTAAGTGTGAATTACATGTGGCATGATGATTGTTTATACCAAACTGGGCCTTATTTTGTGATCAGAAGGTGTGTCTGGGAGGATGAGATGCACAATATATTCAAATCCTGTCATGATGGTCCATGTGGAGGCCATTTTGCTGATAAAAGGACAACATACAAGATCTTACAGCATGAATACTATTGGCCAACTATTTTCAAAGATGAAAAGAAGTATGTGGCCAGTTGTGATGATTGTCAAAGGATGGGAAAACCTATTGGAGTTGATGATATGCCCCTCCAAGGTTAGGTAGTAATTGAACCTTTGAAAAATGGGCTTTGGATTTTGTAGCACCCATTAACCCTATGTATCAAAGGAAGAAGTACATCTTGGTCTGCATAGATTATGTGACTAAGTGGGTGGAAGATAAAGCTTTATATTATACTAATGAACAATATGTTGTAGACTTTATCTTTGAAGACATATTTACTTGCTTCAGTGTACCTTGAGAAATAGTAATTGACCAAGGAACTGAATTCACCTCCAATTTAGTCAAAACTCTTACTAAAAAAGTATAGAATCAAACAGAGAAAATCATCACGTTATCACCCTTAAGAAAATGGGCAGGTAGAATCAACTAAAAAGGTGATAGAATATATTCTTAGCAAGACTGTTAAGATACATAAAAAAGAATGGGTTGATAGGTTTCCTGAGGCCTTATGGGCCTATAGGATAGCTTGGAGAAAAACAACATGCCATACAACCTAAGAGTTGGTATATGGGAAGCAGGTGCTGCTTCCCATAGAATTTCAAGTAAAAACCTTCAGGACTACCATGCAACTAGGGATGGATCTGGATGAGGCTTAAAAATAGAGGCTATTACAGTTGAATGAGCTTGATGAGATCATACAAGATTCTCTTCAAAGGAACACCCTTATATAAGGACAAATGACTAAATGGCATGACAAGTACATCAAAAAGAATTCTTTTCAATCAGGTGATTGGGCCCTCCTATATGATAATAGGTTCAAGAATTTTAAAGGAAAATTGTCTACTATTTGGTTGGGACCCTATGAAGTTGATACAGTTTATGACAATGGTTTAGTTAAGAAAAATACTATTGATGAGAATCAAACTTCCTTTGTCGTGAATGGACATCGATTGAATGTTTATCATAAGCCTCTATCCAAAGAGGATTTTGTCATACATGTTTTTCATAATTCCAAGATGCAACTGGTAAGAAAGGGGGTTTCTCCTCCTGCTGATTCACCACAATAAGTTTGATTGTGTGAATTAATTTGGCTCTGTACATATTTGTAAATAAGTGTGTCATTAGATAGAAATTTTGGTGTTACTAAAAAAAACAAAAAGTTGATTGTGTTCTCATGTAGATAAATGAATAAGGAGGAAATCTTCCAGGTGTAAGTCTGTCCATTTATCTAGCCCTTGTATATCATTTGGAGTTTTCTTTAAGTTTTTTAGACTCCTAAAACTTGAAAACACCGACGAGAAAGAACTGGCCCGGGCTCAAGAAAAATCCACGGGACAGTAGATGGAGTTTTCTTTAAGCTTTCCAGACTACTAAAAATTTAAAATACCGGTGAGGAGGAACTGGCCAGGGTTCAAGAAAAATCCATGGGAAATTAGATGGAGTTTTCTTTAATTTTTTCAGACTCCTTAGAACTGAAAACACCGATGAGAATTAACTAATTTGGGCTCGAGAAAAATCCACAGAAAAGTAGTAGTTAGGATCATTATTTTTATAATAAAAAGGAAGTGGCAATAGGAGCAGTGATCATCTTGGTTCCAAAAGAAGACAATTTTTAATCTTAACATGTGGTCATCTAGCTACAAAGTACCCTCTTGTTACAGATCTTGGAGCCTAGTCATTGAATTCTTTTTCCTTATTTTTTGACACTTCCACTGCAAACTCAGAGTTCCTGTATCAAGTGTCGATATTTGTTTCACCTACATGGTATTTCAGTAGAATCAAATCACAGGTCCTCTTCCATAGAATTAGAAAACACCAACAACTTCTACAATGTGCAGCCTACAAATTTTGATTCTACAGAAAACTACCACCAGGTAGCTTGTCAAATTCCCTTTGAATACCAGAATACACTTTTTTGATGATCGAGTACTGGATAACATCTCTACGTTCATTTGGTAATACAAACAATGTTTTCCTCTATGCTCATTCGGTACCGGATAACATCTATTTGTTCTTCCAGTACTGGATAACATCTCTGCGTCCATTCAGTACTATGGGAAAAGGTCTGCATTCATCCAGTGCTGGGAAAAACTATGCGTTCATTCGATATTGTAGGAGAAACTTTGTGATCGTTCGGTACTAAAGGAGAAGGCCTATTCTATTCCAGTACTGGGCACAACTCTGCACTGATCCGATACTACAACATATTCACCCCTGTGTTCATCTGGTACAAAGGTGATCCATTACTAGTAATGAGGTGTTGGTAGTCCTTGTCCTATACTCAACGGTTTTGCTACTCGATTTAAATGCTTCAAGTAATAGAAGGTATAAAATCAACATTTTTTTGTTTTATTAAGGAATTAAACTAATTATGTATTAAACATGCGGTTACTCTCAATTATGGAACACTCCCTACCATGAACTTCTGCAAGTCCTCATATACATATCCTTGTGAAGAAATCATTCCTATACACCCGGGATGTGAGAGTACAAGGTAATTATATCTCTAACAGGATCAATTTCATTCCTTCCATTTATATGGTGGAGAAACGTCATAATCCCATGGTCCAACATCATTCCATACAAATGAATTAAGACACATTTTTACACATGTCAAACTATTATTCCATTCCGATCAAGATGATGTCAGACGATTTCATACTTGTGAGTTTCGGTCATAATGACCACACCTCTTTCCATCATTGTCCAACACTCCTGTGAACATGATTTGATGCCAACCTTCATACGATTCTATAAGTTATTCATGAATTCAACATGTCTTACCTTGTCATCATTACCCTATATGTGACCATTGTAATCCAAATATTAACTTATAAATGCTCCATTAGATGTCATTTCCATCCAGATGAGCGTTATTTACAGTTTTTATTGTCACACCACCTACATTTACACTATGATCCCATTCCTTTGTATCATTTTCATACTTCTCCTCTTCTGATACTCCATCACGGTCTGCATTGATCTGGTAATCAACCCTCGATCCTCTATTTCGTTTCCTCATATGCCTTAAGAATTGTTTTAAGCTAGCAAGGGGGTTGATAGGCATGAATCTGTGTTCTAGTTATATAGGGAAACACCATAATATCAAGCTTGCAGGGAGAGATTTGAACAAGCCAACTAGGTCCCAATTCTGCAGAAATTTAAAGGTTATCACGAGGGAGTCTCTCTTTCTTTTGTGCAGACATATGATGGAGAAAGTGTTCAGTTTGGAGATATGAAATTAACGATTTCAGAGGCCACAATAAAAGAGGCTACATGCCTACCTTCCTCTAGAGAAAAATACTTTAAGGGGGTTATTGTTGATAGGAAGCTTTGTCAAAAATTTCTCAGGCCAGAGCATCAGGACCCTGATTGGAATAAGGGCATTCCTCGAAGCTGCATCAAAGAAGAATATTGGATGATACTCATTAGTTTGCAGAGATTTTTCACTTGTGAAGGGAGGTATGTAGTAAACTTTCTATACTATTTGAATCTTTTGTCACATTTTGAAGGAGGGCCACAAATTGATTTTCCTCATTTCATATGGATGAGTTTAAATAAAATGGTGAGAGGATTTAAATCATCTTCCAAGAAACCCGAAACCAACCTCCATCACCATGGCCTAATGAAAATTTTGGTTGTCCATGCCTTGAGAAAACAAGGTAGTAGTTGGAAACAACTACTTCAACAAAAATTTTCTCAGGAAGGAATATCCAAATGTGTAGAAGAACAAGAAACATAGGTACATAGTGAGGAGTCTAGTAGAAAGACAAAGAGAAAAAAAGGGAGGAATTTAGGGGATGAATAAGCCACTGTTAAACCTAGGTTATCCCATCCTATTGATGAATTGGATAAGAATAAGTCTATTGTGGAGGATCCCACTGCATCCAAAAACAAAAAAACCTCCCAATATCAGAAAATAAGTCCAACCTTGATTCCAAAAACTAAAAGACAGAAAAGGAAGGACTCTAGGCAAGGTGAATGGTCAGATAGTGCTCTTGAAGCAACCATTGAGTTATAACTAGATCTAGTTAGCAAGTTGGAAAATACCCATGAACTAAACATTCAGAGCAGGAAAAAGGGTCAAAAGAAGGGTGTGCCAGCAGAACGAATTCTAGAGGAGCCTACTACATATAAGAAGGAGATATTATCCCAATCTAAGGAACCTAGTCCAGCCTTGATGCCTAAATATTTAATGGCACAAAGTGAGAGGCAGAAGAGGAATAAAATAGGTCAACATGAAGTTTCACATGATGTCCCCAAGGAAACTATTGAGTTTCCTCAAGAATCGGTTAAGGAGTTGGAAAAGACCCCTGAAGCAACTATTGAGTTTCCTCAAGAACCGATTAGTGAGTTGGAGGAAAATCCTAAGATGACAAGTGGAAGTAAGTGGAAGATCAAAATGAGGAAGGCTTAAAAGAAACAAATCTCAGAGCCTACACCTCAGTCGTCTAGAGTGGAGATAAGGAATGTTCAACAAGGTCAAACTCCATAACCCACACTTTGGTCCTACAAGGTGAAAATCAAATCAACACAAGAGAAACAAGTTTCCAGGCCTTTAAATGCTATTAAAATGAAGAAGAGGAAGTTGTTTGAAGAGACTTCTACCCCTATCAGCAAATCTGAGGAAGTTTCACTTCCGTTACGAAGAACCGCTAGAAGTATGGCCAAACAAATAATAGTTCCACATGTGCCTTCACTTCCAGAAGAGCTTATTGATATTATGACTTTTCCAGAGAAAGAAAATGGCTATGGAGCTATGATTAGTGATACTGAGGGGTTGGTGAAAGAAAACTTTAGAGGTCTAATAAAGGAGAAGGAAGCTCGAGAGGAGGTGATTGAACAAATAACCACATATGATCCTGACAATTCTCTGAGAAAACAACAATTGATAGTGAATATTGGGAAGCTGACAAAACAGAGTGAGAAGCTGAAACAAGAAGTTACAGAGTATCAAGTGTTGGATAGGAACATTAATGTAAAGAATGGACAATTGAAAGAATATAACCTAAAGTTACAGGATGCACAAGAAGCATTATTTTCTAAACTCAACAAAGTTTTACATTTGATCCAATACACCAAGGTGATTAAGAAGGATCTTAGGTGAGAAGCTTCTAGTCTCAACATCCTACAGCCAGATAAATGATGAGGAATGGTTTATTTTTGAAAAATTTTAAGTATCATTTTTGATACTTTTTCATAAGGACATGCAATGAATTTAGAATGGGGGAAATGTTGAGTCTCCATTTTGACACTTCTAGTATCCTATATTATCCTCTATTTGAGTCTATTTTACCTATGATATGTGTATATTTTAGCACAGGTGTAGACCCAATGTTCAACACTTTCACCTCGCACCAACAAAACCCTAACTACTGGCCCTTTCGACAACACCTGCAAAACAAATGAAGTCTCACCTGAGGTAGAGGCAGGGGTGGTTGTAGGAATCAAGTGTCTACAACCTAGCTTGGACACAGATCTATGATCAAAGTACTTAACATAATACTTAGTAGTTAACATTCATTAATATTTAACTCTTATCCACTTCGTAGGAGAAAAGCCTAATTACATAACAACGCAGTATTCAACAAGATATAACACATCCAAACACTTAGCATATAGAAATAGATCATATCTATCATTAATTCACATCACTAAGCACTAAGCTACTATATCAGATGCATCTAACATATATTTCTACACTAAGCATAACTCACATAACAATCATAATTCACAAAGAAACCACAACACAAAATATACATGGTTCACCCCCATCATGGGGCTACATCCACCAACTCTTCTTTTCTTTATTATCTTTGTTCAATGCACAGAGCCACAAGACCCACTCTGCATAGGACAAGAGATCTTCATGCACCTCGCCAGATCCTCCTTCCCCGAGTTAGGTCACAACACAAAGCCTTCTTAGACAGTATACACACTAGCTTCTTACAATCACTTGCTCTTAGCTCTACAAGTCTTAACACATAGTATGCACAAAGCCTCAAGCTCTGCACCAAGCCACACATATTCACTACTACTACTTTCTTACATTGCCTAGATATCTATTTATACATTGCAAATGGGGCCTAAACATGGGTAAAACCATTGGCCGATATCCCATACCCTTTACATAAACCCTAAACCCAAAATTCCCTAAAAAGGGGTCGAGATCTCACGATCTCCACTTCTCCTTGTGCTCCATCTTCAACCAGCCTATCAAAGTCCCAAAAATGGTCGAACATGACCAAGGATCTCCAAAACTTGGTTAAGGGCCAACAAGCCCCCAATACTCACCTATGACTCGTCCCTAGTCACTCTGATCTAGGTAACTCTGCCTCTAAAGCCTCGATATTGGATCAAGCTGCCTCAACCTATTGCTTCGCCAAAGCCTCTTTCTCGATGAACTCCTAAATAAACTTCTCGGTCATAGGTCCTTCTAAGCATTGTTCTACTGTGGTAACCACTTGTTCCAGTTCTGCACCTCGTCCTTCAATCTCCTCAAAAAGTGTGCAATTTTTGTCTTGCACTGGCTAGAGCCTCTGGGTCACTTCCATGACCTTGCTCTGAATGGCATGGACCTCCTACTAAACCATGCAATTTTCTTGGGACCTTTTCATCCTCTTGACCGTGGATAGTGGCTTCAACTGTGCTTGCACTGTTATTTCTTGTTGCTTTTCCTCCTAGAGTTGTGACTCCAGTGTCCTTAGTTCAGGGTCCTCTTCAAGGAGCTCATAAGTCTATGTACTTTGACTGCTAAGATGTTTTCATTCTAGGTCTAATGCCTTGATTCTCTAGACTATGCTCCAGGCAAAGTGATTGGAGCTGCTTTCAATTCTAGTTCTGCTACTCTTTGTTGGACGTACTGAATGGCTTCAACAAGCTTCTCCACTTGACTCTCCACTAGGTGTTATTCCATCAATTCTAAGTCTGTCATAGAGCAAAGTGATCTAGTGACTGCTTCTTTAACTCCAATATGCTCTACGAGAAAATGTTCCTTCTCCTTCTGGATCTGCGCTCTATCCTCTGCAAAATTTGCATAGAGGTCATATTTTTCTTGTTGTGCAACCCGACGTTGCTCTATGGATTCCTCTTTTTATTTTTTTAATGCCTCTATGGCCTGCTCTTTTTCTTCCTGGACACAATGAAGGTGAGATTTGGTTGCATATTCTATTCTGCATAGTTGGGCAGACTCATCTCCCAACTCAATCCCTTTAGATGATGGTGGCGCGATAAACAATGTGCGGCTAGAGTAGAGGGATTATTGTACCCCTTTAAACTCTACTGAAATCCTATCATACATGGTCTCTTGTTTCTCTTTGTTTCATTTCATAATGTCTTCTCAGGTATCCGATACAATGACGATCATGAGGTCGATGTCATCCACCGTTAGCATAGTCTGAAATGGCGGTTTATTGGATTTTGAATTCTTCTACGATGTAGGTTTCTTGGGGGAAACCTTTCTTTTCTTGGATGTCTCATCTTCATCAAGGGGTTCCCTAGGTGGTGTTACTTCACCCTGCTCTGGTTTGTATTCTTTCCTGTATTTCTCTTCCTTGTATACTTCATCACGTCCTCCCCCTCTAGGTGAATCTGAAGCAGTCTCTTTTGATGCGTTGTTCAGCTCTTGTACCTCTTCCTTGTTTTTCCTTCTGCTACTATTGGGTGAATCATATTCTTCGCGAGTGACCACAGGACTACCAATGAGGTCGGGGTCAGATAGTTCTACCTATTCGAATGGTATAAGGAGATCTATGGGACATTCCTTATTTATTTTTTCCATGTCCTCCTAAGTGAGATTATAGTGGGATTGAATCTCTTCTTTATGTTCGTCTCTGTGCACAGTGATATAAATAAAATGTCTATCTACGTGAAACTTCACAAATGGAATGAACCTACATAGGGTTTTTGACGTTATATGAGGGAAAGACTCAATATTCCTCTTCAACTATAGGTAATAGGTGTGGAACACCGCTTTTGAATGTCATTTCTTATCCATGTCACTTGAGTACCAGAACGAAGTGAACTTTGTAGCTAGGGGTTCAGACGACTCAATATCAGGGAAGGTTTCTCCTTTCGGCATCTCCCAAGAAATGAAGGCGATGAGGATCAACAACCAGTTGAAATGGAGCTTATAGTGCTAATCTTGAGCTTTGTGATAGTCTTTCTCTAACTGGTTGACGAGGTAGCTCACCCAGTTCATTTGTAGTCCTTCAATACATTTTCTAACGAGGTCAAGAATGAACCTCGTGACCCGCGTGGGTCTGTTCTTCATTAATAGCTTACCAACAATCAACTAGAAAGATAGACACACTATGTTGTTTTGGATGGAAGCTACCTTGTAGCCTTGCTTCCCTTTTTCCACATCACCATAGGTATCTTTGATTCTCCATGGCAGGGTGCGATCTGCAGCCTTTGTTGTATAAACGTCTTCTGGGTCTCGTCCTTGCATGCTTAATCCAGTGATATGATGGATAAACATCGGATCTATGGTCATGTGTCTATCCAACCACAAATAAACTCCATGGAATCAATACAAGAGGAGTTCAATGCACGCATTAACCTCCTAATGCCTTCCAAAGTGGGGTATCTTCATTACATTCAGGATGTTGTACCTTGCGATGTCCATGGTCCACGGCTGGAGGATGATATTCGACTTTGTAACCTTTGTCTTGGTCAAATACTTATGTGGGGAAAGTATGCCATAGTTATTGTGATATACCAAGTTGAAGTCACTGATCTTCAACATCATAATTTGTCCCAACTGCAGTCCAACTGCACATATCCCCTTTAGGATGTATGTAGTGATCAACGTGTAGTCAAAGTCCCTCAGGACACTGTCACGACTAACCATGCCATATAGATATGGGATACAGTCAGGCATGATAGATGGGATGAGCTTCGCATTCGCCAAGTTATCACGATGCTTTCTATGTTTCTAGAAGCGAGTCAGCTAGACTGACACTGTGCAGTCAACGGGGATGCTTCCAATCCTCGCATTGATGAAGCTTGTATGCTTGCGGACATCACCTTTTCGGCCATGAGGTATATTGGGATCTCTTCGACATAATTTTATACTATGATAATTTTTTTTGACATGGACGCTCGAGGTCAGATAACTCTGGTCGGTGAGAAAACACGCAATGTTATAGAACAGGTGGTGAGCTCTCAATAAGCACCTCATGAAATAAACTAGTTCTTTGTGTGCTCGGATAATTATAATTGGAAAAAGTGCTCTTGGTGCAATTCTCGACGGGATAAATAGACAACATCGTAACAGATTCTTCCAATGGGCAGGAACACCTCAATCAATGGAATTCAATCCGTTATGGCGTGGTCGCAACAATCCAATGGTGATCGTTTTGGCCATAACTACGTTTCTAGACGTTCTGGATATTTGTTCTAATGGTCGGGATGCCTCCAATGGTCATATTTATTCATCGTGGAAAATTTCCAATCTATGTTGTTCTTCTATCCTAGTGAAGTTCCAGTTCATCAAATCTTGCTTCTACGAAGTCCTCTCTGGAACTTCCTGCAATTTTTCTAACTTTACTTTCTTCTTGCCGAGATTTCTGGCTTTCTTTCCTATGATTTGAGTCACTAGTTTCCTCTTTCCATTATTGTTATTATCTTCTCTTGGCATAGTAACTTCGCATTGTGAAGGGTATTTTATAGGGTTCAAGGGTAATACTTCTTCTATTTCTGGGGTAGGTGCTCTACTCTCCTGTATGGACAAGAGTTTCAAGTCTTCCTGTGTTCTTTCGACTTCAATAACTAGGTCTCTGGTCCTTAGTAGCTTCGACTTGTCCTCATGTTCTTCCAGTAAGTGCGATATTCTCCTATCTATGAGATCTCTTAGTTCTTTCTTTTTATGTTCTAGAGCTTCCTCTTCTTGTTTCCTTCATATCTAATCTTTCTCAACCCAAGTTTTTCCTAGAAAAATAGAAAATGGGGTGTTGTTTTCAACAAACTTAATGACCTCAAATTCTTCTTTTGTCGAAGTTCCATGAGAACTCATAGGTATCTCGGTAAGTCTTCCACATAGGGTTATCATCTTCCCTTTAAAAACTCCTATTCCTCCCAATGAAGGAACCATAACAAGCTTTCGCACAATTTCCCAAGTTCTTTTTTTAATGATATTCATTTGTGTTTCCTCATCCAGGACACAGTCTATGTTGAAGTCTCCTATTCTTGTTTCTATGCACTCTTTCTCTTTTAAAAACTCTGATAAGTTGATTTCTTTCTGATCATTCATGGTTTCTTTCATCTGCAATAATACAGTCTCTGTTTCTTTCTAGTTCTTGAGCATATTCTTAGTCTCTTGACCTTCCTCATGGTCTTCTTGTCTCATGTTCATCTTTTCAACTTTAGCAATCATTCTAGGTAAATATAAAACTTCATGTCCAATAGCCTTACACAAAGGAAAATAGGACCTCGACAAGGGAATTCCTTAGAAAGATGTCCCAGTCTTCTACAATTATAACAAAGAGTCAATCGTCTTGTTCTCTTGAACAATCCTCAACCTTTCATGTATTGCGCACTGGAATCACAGTGGTGGATCTGCAAAAAACATTTCTAGGATCCTGCATCCACTTGTTAGTCCAACAGTTCTTTCTATGCATAGGAATAACATATCTTTCACTTGTTCTGTAAGAGCTATTCATATTAAATCTTCTTTCTTCTAGTTGTGCCCTATTTTTTAGACTAAGACAAAATCTATCAAACATACCTAGATCCATTCTTTCAAAAAAAAAAAATTCACTTATCTTACCTTTATCAGAGCACAAAGCTTTAAGATCTTACCTCTTTTATTTAGATCGAGATTCTCTTCTTAGAACAGAGCTTCACAAGTCAAGTAGAGTATTGTGCACCACAACAACAGATCTATGCACAAAGATTTATCTTTTCTTCAGTTCCCAACAATCATAGTTTTAGGTCCCAACAACAGAACCATTTATTGGCACAGGGGCAAACCCAGGGTTCAACGCTCCAACAATGCACCAACGAAACCCTAACTACTGGCCATTTTGGCAACAAATGAGAAGCAAATGAAGTCTCACCCGAGGTAGAGGAAGCGGTGGTTGCAAGACTCAGGTGTCTACAACCTAGATGGGACACAAATCTGTGATCACAGTACTTAATAGAGCACTTAGAATCTAAAATTCATTAACATTTAACTCTTATCCACTTCATAGGAGAAAACCCTAATTACAGAACAACGTAGTATTCAACAAGATCTAACACATACAAGCACTTAGAATATAAAAATAGATCATATCTAGCATTCATTCACATCACTAAGCACTAAGATACTGTATCAAATGCATCTAACATATATTGCTACACTAAGCATAACTCACATAAAAATCATAATTCACAAAGCAACAATAACATAGGATATACATGGTTCACCCCCAGCATGGGTCTATCTCCACCAACTCTACTTCTCTTTATTATCTTCATTCAATGCACAGAGCCACAAGAACCACTCCGCATAGGAAAGGAGATATACACCCACCTCCCCAGATCCTCCTTTCTCGAGTTAGGTCACAACACAAATCCTTCTTACATAGTCTGCAAACCAGCTTCATACAATCACTTGCACTTAGCTCTGCAAGTCTTAACACATAGTGTGCACAAAGCCTCTAGCTCCGCACTAAGCCACAAACATTCACTACTACTACTTTTTTACATCGCCTAGATATCTATTTATACATTGCAAATGGGGCCTAAACATGGGTAAACCCCTGGGCCGATATCCCATACCTATTACATAAACCCTAAACCCAAAATTCCCTAAAAAGGGGACAAGATCCCACGATATATACTTCGCCTTGTGCTCCACCTTCTACCAGCCTATCGAAGTCCAAAAAATGGTTGAACATGACCAAGGATCTCCAAAACTTGGTTAAGGGCCAACAATATATGATTGACCATTTCCTCCACAAACCTACTTTGTGACCTTGTCCATGTGCATAGAGAGGTAACCTATGTTAAAGCATGATTTTCTTGATTTTATTGATTAAACTGGATTAAATGGTTGATTATTTAAGCTCCTAATTACTTTGACTCTTAATTAAGAAGATCCATACGGTACTCCATTGATCTAGTACTATAACAATTGCTTGATTTGGTACTCTGCTGGATCTGGTACTCCACTGATCTGGTACTCTGCTGGATCAAGTACCCTACCTGATCTGGTACTGATATTACTCCTAATACGATACTCTACAACGATCCGACACTATCAGTTCAACACCTATTCCGATACTACTAGTTCATCACCTATTTCGATACTAGCACAACACTTCTTCCAGTACCACCCGCTCAGTGCCTCATTCTGTACCACCAACTCAGCGCCTCATCAAGTACCACCAAATCAATGCCTCATTCGGTACCAATATCAGACCTATTCCGGTACTACCTTTGCATTAGTCCAGTACCCATAGTCATGATTGTGTCCATCTGATACTAAACCCATGTCTACATGATTTACATGTCAACGAGTATGCTTGTGGTGATTCCAAGAATTTAGTTGAATAGAAGTATCTTGAGGTAGTTTTGGATATCATGAGAGACTTCATCACTCATGCACTTCATGTCATGAGGATGAAGTCCATCCCTAGATATACGATATGAATTACCAATTGTAATATTTTGAAACCATTTGATAATTATCCTTAGACCTTGGTTATGATGGCTCACTTTATTTCAAAGGGATGTTGTATAGATGATAGGAAGTAAATAGTAAGCAAAGGATGATATACATTGTTATGTTGAATGAAATGTTGAACTATTGATTCAATCGATCAATTGAAGGAATACAAATGATATTTTGTACAATTCATGAGCATGGTAAAGCATTTTAGTCTACAATTTCTTTAGAGGTACCTTGTTGGTTCAAAAGGGCACACTGCCCCAACCAAGTTAAACCTCCCTGTACATGTCTTTGTGTGTGGTAAGTCAATTGTGTGAGTGTGAACACTTAATAGTTGTGTGTTGTAAATGATTTTAAATTCATTTTAAGTACAATACATATTTATTTGATTTTGAATCAGTGTGAGTAAATGGTTATACATTGAACAATGTAGATAATTCCATTTCCATTTCTATAGATTGATATTTAATTGATAAGAGTTTGATAGATGCGTTGGATTGCTAAGTAATAAATTGCTATTGTTTTGAATTTATAATTGTGGTGTTCTTAGTAGGTACATGAACCATAAGACTTGATCTCTCACCTTCATGTTCCATATAATGAAGTCTCTCAATCATATTCATTGTTTCATGTATTAAAGAAGGTTTGATTGGAATTAATAGAGTTATGATTGATTTCTTTCTAAGACTGAATAAAGTGGATTGTTGATTATTGTTTCAATTGCTACAAGATGAAAGATCTAAGTTCATCTCTTCATTTCATGAGCCTGCAATGAACAGGCTTGTCAACTAAGCAAGAGCCTTTTCAATTGAGTGTTTGTTTGAGAGTTTTGTTATCAATTTTATCTTCTGAGTTTAAAGTTGTGTGAAGCATTCAAATATTCTAGAAACAGAGTGTTATGTTATTAATTATTTCTTGATTGAGCTAAGTACAACAATCATAGATAGGTTACCAGTTTTCAGCACATATAGTGTAGAAACTCTTTTGATTATGAATCCAAGATTGACATATAAATGAGTGCAATATACTAAGAATATATATACACCAACAGTCACTCATATGCCTTAGGTACAAACCCATTTGTTGTGACACATAACCTTCGATTTACTATACAATGTGTTTTTATCAAGTGGTAGAGACTTACCAAACATGGGTGACCTAGTTAGATCCTCTGCTTCATTTGGTGCCCATGCAGAGTTTATTTGCCATAGGACCGAGAGTCTCTTATATCTAGTACATGACTTTATGTTGAGCCTCATTTCTCACTCATAAACATGTTTCCTTATACCTAGAGGACTCCCAACAAAGTTTTATTTAAGCTCTTTTCCAACTCGTCTTAAAAAAGCAAAAAGATTGTCAAGTGAACTTGTCTCTTTCACACTTGTAAATTGGATTTGAAAGGACGTCTATTTGGCACAATTTTATCCTTTTTTCACACCAAGTAGACTAAATGTCATGAAAAATGACATTTTTTGGAATTAAGTTGTGATTTCATTTCATTCCCTTGCTTGAAGTATTGAGCCTATAGTTGGTTCTTACTTTGCATTATAAACTATTTGCCTCGACAATTTTTCATCCTCAACCAAGAAGAGCCTTGTTTATATCCTTCACAATTTGTCACCCTATACCTAGGAGGGAGCATTCCCCCTAGTGTCTATCTCCCCCATGCATCTCCTTGCATTGAGCATAGGCATGTTCCACTGCTGGAACTAGTTTTGCTTACTTGCAACACTCATTTCCTCATCTGTATAATAGCATTCATTTGTCTATAAAAAAAACAAAAAGATGGGTGTGAAGGGAGTATCATATTATATTGGAAGCAGTCATGTCACCTTTGAACATAGCACAAATTTATTGAGTCCATTTGTCACCATAAGTTTGGGTTTAGCATGGCCTTAGGAAGCTGAGCTCGTTACATAGTCTTCTGTATCGACTTGTTACTCTTCAAGTCCCTATGGATAATTTCATTGATGCCTCTTGCATCTCATATTTGCATCATTGAATCTATGCTCTTGGAGTCTTCCATATGTCTCTTGCTCTCATTCAAAGGAAGTCTATCAACCTGTGTCGACCATTTCTCGGAACTCTTGACTTTGCATGTCGGTCATACCCACAGTTTGTCTCAAAGTCACATGATAGTGTAGTCCTATCATGCACCCTAGTCCTATTTTCATCATTGGTAGGTAACCCTTAACCCAACAGTCAACATTTCATCATTGATCATTGACTGGGTGGTTTCTTTTGTGTTCTATGACAAGACAACTATTCACACATTGGGATTCATGCAGTGTCTTCGATGCCATTATCCTTATTGGCGGTTTTCTCACCTTTGTCAGCAATTTTCCTCAACGGATGCTATTTAGAGGTTCTTTTTCGTGTACCACTGGCACTTGGCACACACGAAATACACACAGGGTCGTTTCTTCATGAACATGTTCTTCGTCCGATTTCATCCAAATCATGAATCTCCTGCTTTGTACCTCATGCTGAATGATGAGAGATGCCTTAATGCTCTCCTTTCAGTAGGTCTCTTTCCATCGATTTCAACTCATCTATTCTGGAAATGTGACCTAGAGTCTTATGAGTAACTTGAGGCTTGCATCCATTAGTGGCAGGTTCTCTCACCATCGATAGTTGGTAATACATCAATGTCTCTTGATCGATGGATTCTTCAAGTGTTTGACCCTGATTCGTTTATTCAAACTTGTAGTAATGTTCTCAATGTCTTGATACCTACTTTCATTATCGATAGGTTTTCTTGCGTTTGTTAATGGTATACCTCAATGACCAGTAATCAAATGATGTCTCATTGTGTTCGACCTGAACTCCTTTATTCACATGATGTAGACTTACACCTTTGGCGGATTGTGTAGAAGACTTGAAGACATCAACATGTGGCTGCATATTTCCTAAGTTGTTTCTTCCTTTTCATTAGACCAGTACTTATATGACTTCAATGATTAGGGGAGATCATATTGTACTCCATTGTATATAGATATCTTCAGATTGATTTTGAGACTGGTTCTACTGGTCCTTGTTCATGACTATGACATCCTTTGGCATGTAGTCACATTTTTTATTTTCCTATTCATGGCCACGAACCATTGTTTGGTATATTTTCACATGGATCTGCAGTGTAATTCAATTGGCATCCATATATGCAAAGTCAGTGCAGAATGTAATGAGCAACTAGTTCTTCCAGCTGGTTCCCCATCACTCGACTTCTGGGTTGTTTATAATGTATTTCAGACATCACAAATACTCCTTTGAACTCACAGATTAGGGGGCATCTGTTAGAGAAAGATTTTCTTGACCCTATGAAATCTTGCATAGAAGGGATTTTTCCATTTCCCTATGTAGACTTGTCATCCCCTTTTTACAAATCCTAGAGCTAAAAATACCATTTTTTCCACATGTATGCACCTTGCCTACTATACAACATGCGTATATGCAGGCTACACCACTACAACTTATGTACATTGGGTTTTGTGCCCAAAAATGAAAAATGAGGTCGAGTTTCTATGTCACAACATGATATCTATGATCCTTGGCCTTCCATATACTGGAAACATTTCGAATCGACCCTTCAGTTCCATTTGAAGGATATAAATGGGCCAATGCCGAGCTATGGAAAAGAGGAGAAATAATTCACCTTTGAGAGAAAAGTTACTCTGGAGAAATTATTTACTTCATATTAGCTTTGCATCCCTTTGTCCTTTAAGTCTAGACACAGTGTTGAACCCCCAAGTTCTTCCCTTATTGATTGAGAACTTCATTGTCTCTCTTCTATGAGCTTGCCTTTGGTGGAGGATTGAAGTGGTGGAGGCCCAGCTAGAAGGAACTTAGTTTCTTGGTTTTGAGCCATGCCGACACAGAAGTCTGTAACATTTTCACTTCTATTGATCATATATTAATAGAAATACTCTTTTCCCGTCCAATTGATATCTTGTAGATATTTGAATTATTATTCCATTGGAGCATTTGTCATGTTTATTCATGGATTATGCTATTGAATGTTCTAACATCATTTATTATCACCATATGATTGCTTTGCTTGGTCATTGAGAACTATTTGTAGGTATATTTATTTAGGTCAAGTACTCAACTATGGACTTCATCGCACATATGGATGAGGTAGGCCTTTTATATTGTCTTTCTAGCATATTTGTTTACATATCATACTTGAGAATAAAGTTGATTTCTGTAGTCATTTCCATCTATTGTGGTTTACCCTATCCATAGAGAGATTTTCCTTGTAACAATAGTAGGCAGGGTTCAGAAAAGGAAGTGCAAACAACAACCTCTACATCAAGGTAATTCAATATGGTGTTTTATTAATTGGAGTTTAAATTGATGATATTATTTTTGGAAGTACTGATGATAGGTTAAGCTAGAAATTTGTAAAGGATATGCAGAATGAATTTGAAATGTCATTACTTGGAGAACTATCCTTCTTTCTGGGTCTTCAAATACGTCAAAGCAACCAAGGAATCTTTATTTCTCAAACTAAGTATATAAGATAAATGTTAAAGAGGTTTAGAATGGAATATTGCAAACCAGTTACAACTCCTATGAAAACTATTTGCAAGTTTAGCAAAGATGATGATTCAAAGTCTACAGACCAGAGACAATACAAGTCAATGATTGGTATCTTACTATATGTGACAACATCCAGACCATATGTAATGTAGGCAATTGGATAGGTGGTATGATTTCAAGCAACACCAAATGAATCACATGTATTAGCAATGAACATGATTTTTAGATATCTCAAAGGACCATAAGAGTTTGGATTATGGTATCCAAAAAGAAATTATCTATCACTTATTGCCTACACAGATGTAGATTGGGTAGGTTGCATTGATGACCAATGAAGCACCAATGGAGAAAAGTTCTACTTGGATGAGGGTTTAGTATATTGGCTAAGTAAGAAACAATCATCAATATCTTTATCTACAACTGAAGCAGAGTATATTGTAGCAACATGATGTTGTACTTAGGTTCTATGGATGAAAAAAACTTTGACAGATATACAAGTTGAATATGATGAGACCATTCCAATCTATTGCGATAATAAAAGCGCCATCAGTATCTCAAAGAACATGGTGATGCACTCCAATACAAAGCACATTCCAATAAAGTATCATTTTCTACGGGAAAAAGTTGTTAAGAAAAACATTAGAGTTGAATATGTAGGCACAAAAAAAAAGTGGCAGACATATTTACAAAACTGCTTCTAAGGGAATCCCTTGAGTATTTTCCCCATAGACTCGGAGTAATTTATAATCCAAAATGAATTCTTTTGAATTATTATCTTATATGTCTTATATTTACATGAGGAAGCACCATAAAGATGAAATTTCAGGTTGGGAGATCAATTTCAGGAAGAGTTTAGTCAGGGAGAACAACCCCATATGTAAAGATACATTTTCCATTGATGACAAAGGGGGGAGAGATTTATCAGATGCAAAGGTAAATTCTTGGATAAAGAGAACATAGACATTCTTTCAAGGGGAGCGATGGTCACAGGGGGAGCATGGATGATATTCCTTTAGTATTGCATCAGAGTGTTTCCATCAATGCTAAAGCGGGATATTGTTGATTATTTGGGTTGGTTGTCATTGATGTCAACCCTCGAAGAAAGTCCGGTAGCGAATTCCAGTAGCACAAAGGTTTGGGTAATGGAATCAAGATTTTTTGATGTATAATGGTATGATTTTTAATATATTTTAAGGTAATACTATTCTATATGGATTGTACATTGCATGACATTTCCGGTGGTATGTGGAACGTCACATAACTCCTCGCAGTTAGATAGTTATGGCCATGTGAAGTTGGAGAATCCTCACGAGTCACCAAGAAGCCCCAAAAGGTCAAAGTAGTCAAAGTGGTTGCAAAGAAGAAATTATTTAAATATAAAGTTAATGGAGAAATTACTAAGTTGACAAGTGGTTAGAAGTGGGTTAGCCCCAAAATAAGGAAAGTGGGCTAAGATGGTTAGAAGGTAATTTAAATAATAAAGTGAAGCGATGAGTGTACTATAAGTCAAAGTGGATACAAAATAAATTATTTAAATAATAAATTTAATGGATAAATTACTAAGT
>JZKD02S1677576.1:496396-509545 GCA_000966675.3 Picea glauca
AAACTCTGTAAACCCAAGAAGTTCGGAGGGTTGGGCATCCGGGACCCGGGGAAGATGAACAAAATCATGGGAGCCAAAATGTGGTGGAGATGGCTGCAACATCCGCAAGAGCTTTGGGCGCGGATTTGGAAACAAAAGTACGCCCCAAACACGCAATACAATCAACTAATCAGATTCAATGAACAGATGCGAGGATCCAACATTTGGAACACAACATGGCGGAACCGCCCACTAGTACAACAACATGCCTTCTGGGAGGTAAGAAACGGTGAGAGTGCACTATTTTGGCAGGACTCATGGCAACAACTACCCCCTCTCGATGATATGGAAAGCCTCCACCCTCTCAAACTTAGGCTACAACAAAGAATTTTCAAATATGTTAAGGATTTCTGGCTTCCAACTCATGGAAGACAGCCGTGGAGACAATGGAAAACCAACACAACAAACCTGCAAATCCGGGAGAATCTTAACCTCAAACCATGGCAGGAGTGCCTGGAATCCAGGACAATCCCAACCAGAGAAGGATCGAACATTCTCCGCTGGGGCCACACCACCTCAGGTATTTTCTCGGTCAAGGAAGCATATCACCTGCAAGGAAATCTCCCAGGCCAAGCCCCTGATTCAATCTTGAGCAAGGTTTGACAGCCTTTTATCTGGCCCAAAGTTTTGTTCTTTCTTTGACTCACGGCCCAAAACCGCATCCTCACCTGGGACAACCTCCTGAAAAGAGGTTTCACAGGACCCTCAAGATGCACTCTCTGTCTGCAAAGTGAGGAAACCATGGAACACCTCCTCAACACCTGTCATTACAGTCAGCAGATCTGGGACTGGGGAGCCCAAGCCATGCGGCGATCCCAAAGAAACCGCAGCAGCATTCGGGAAACCCTTGTTAATTGGGATGTTGTCTCCTTCCACAATCCGATTCTCCAATGCATCTGGCAGCTGCTCCCGGGATTCACCCTCTGGGCAATCTGGAAAGAAATAAATAAAAGAATCTTCAATTCTAATCCATCCCCCCCCTTCACTACGTGGGACAGGGTGACAAGGCTTATTCGGGAAACCGTTCTCAGTTCTTCCTGGCTCCAAGAAGACACGCAGTGCAAGCCCAAGGAGAAAATCATCCTTGAAGGATGGAACTTGCCTCTAAATATGCAAACTCAGGGGAAATCCAAAAATAGGCAAGCCATCAGCCCCACGGCTTTGTCTCCACCCCCCCTTGGATTCCTCAAGCTCAACTTCAATGGGGCCTCTAGGGGTAACCCTGGGCCGGCTAGTTTCAGGGCCGTCCTTAGGAACCACTTGGGCAAGATCACCCATTTGATTGCAGGTTTTTTGGGTGAAAACACAAACAATGTTGCAGAGCTCTCAAGCCTGGTAAAAGGCCTCCAAACGGCAGTGAAAAATCAGTATTTACGGCTAATTATTGGAGGAGACTCACAAGTAATAATTCAACTTGCAACCCGAATCCTTAACGGACAGCCTCCTTGGAGGACCTCGCCCAGCTGGAGACTGTTGGGTCTCTTGGAAGAATTCAAGGATATCATCAACCCCAATCTTACCCTCATCCCCTCTCATGTGAGGCGTGAAGCTAACAAGGTTGCGGATCACCTAGAAAACAAAGGAATTGAAGCCAAGGCTGATCTCATCTACTGGCAATACAACATATCTAGAGAGACTGAACTCTCTAACCAATGCAGAGACCTTGCTAGCAGAGACTTCCAATCCCCACATGGGGTGACACGCGGCGAAGTCGTGACAGCTGGCTTGCACTCAGCCAGGGATTAAATGCTGGAGGTCATCACCATAGCACCTGCATTAAGGATGCAGGACAGCCATAACAGCAGCTCTGCAATGGGAGGACTCCTCCCTCGAGAGACCATTTACGAGCTCGGTAAGTTTGATGATAAAGGCGGCTATGGGTATTCGAAGTCTGATCATTCGTTTTCTCTTGCTCCAGTCTTGGCTCTCCTCCGCGTCTGGATATTCTGGTGTAGTTTCGCGCTCCTCGCGCCCTGGTTCACCATCCTTTCATGGAGTATTGGCGCGAGTCCTCCTGCTTGTGCTCTCAATTGGCGCGAGTCCTCCTCGTCCCAGCCTGTGTGTATCTCTTGACGAGTGCTCTGTAATATGACGAGGAAACGAGGAACGCCTCTTCGTGGCTTTGCTTGGAATGTCCACAAGGCGCAGCGGCGGTTTAAAGAGCACCTCGAATGTGCTCTGGCCATAGCTACTTCACTGCTGAGAAAGAAGGCTCGAGCCAAGAAGAAGGCTTTTCTCTCCACCATCGCCGAAAAGAAAACTGGCCGCAGCAGTATGGACACCATTAAGTTGGAGGACGACACTGAGGAATTGTAATCGGTTTGCATTGTAGAGGAGGACCCGAATTTGGAGGACCTGATGACAATGGAGGCGCCCAACGACATAGTAAGGTCTGGCAGTGGGGAACGCAAACCCAATTTGGGTTTGGACGATGATTTTCCTGGTTTCATTGTGGAAGAGGTTCCATGGCAGGACCTGGAAGCTGCATTGAATGTGGACGGTGCGAAGGGAAGGGAAGGATGGAGCAAAGGGAAGGATGACGCAAAGCGAAGGAAACTCGACGACGAAGGTGGTGATCTGCATGGATTTCTGCATGGCTTTCTCCTCCGTGAGGAGCACTTGTCCTTGGTGTTCGAGCTCTGAGGCCACATGTCTGACCTGGAGCATTGTGCCCTCATCATGGGCCAACGCCTGGACATGCTTATCGATGCTTACTCTGGCGCTCCAGCTCGGTGAAAATGTCCCCTCTTTGCACAGTCTTTCGCCATCCTGGTCAGGTCCACGTGGAAGACAGAGGAAGGCGACAGGTCACCAATTACCTAGGTTTTTCATGTTCTCTGGATCTTTAGTTTTATGCTACTGTTTTATGCTCTTTTAGACTTTAGGCACCTGTCCTGGTTTCCTCCGGGCAGGACGGGTGCCACTAGTTTACAACTGTTGTTGCTATGCACCTATGTTGGTTTCTGGTTTCCGGCAACATTTTGGGTGACTCAGACTCTTGACTATGTACATTTTTCTACAGTTTTTTGATAATATGTTATAGCAGGCTCTCCCCTTTTTTATTTAATTAAAAAATATATATGTTATAGCAGGTTTCTCTATATATGGAACAATCATCATTGTAATAACACGTCGATCATATATCATCTCATATGAAAAACTCAAGATGGTATCATAGCGGGTTGTCTAGATGTGACTCCATCATGAGAGAGACTAGGAATATGAGAGTCTAAGAATTTTGGCCTATGTGTACTTAGGCATAGGAGTAGAGAGAGTAATGTGTTTACTTGTGTATATCAGTTGATATGAAGTAGAGGAACAAATACTGAGGGACCCATGTGGATAGAAGTGTTTCCTCTCACCACTTAGAGTGGTCATAGTCATTCTAGTGATGGCGGTGGAGATGCTAGGGAGCACTATTAACATAAGGAGAGATCTAAATATGGTTCATCGGATTATCCATCAAGTGTCATATCAATGAAACTCCATGAGACCCAAAGTGTAATGGGCAAGCTGATGATGCCCCACAATTGCTGGAATTTATTTAGTCGCTAAACATTAAAGGATGGCATAGTGGGTTTCGAGGTCGGGTATTCAAGGATCATGGTGAGTTTGAAACCTTGGCATTTTACAATCATGGGCTCATCGACACTGGATCCATCAATGAAGAAAGGAAATACGCCAAGATTATTCTTGTCAGTGTCAATGCATAGAGTATCACCTCTGATGTTATTGTTAAGCATAATGAGAATGTATCTAGGGCCATGTATTTTCAACATAAGGATCTCATGTCCAAGCTGGGGAAAAAGGTTGGTGGATCTAGAACAAGGATGAAGAAGATCGATAACGATATGGAAATGATTCAAAATCCCTTGGAGCTGAGCATCTAGTCTATGCTCAAGGCTTGCGGAAGAAAGAATGTTTGTTGTTGCACGTTTTTCTTTTATATGTGATATTGCAGAAGAATATGAGTATTATTATCATAACAAATATCAGTCCCTCAAACTATTCAACCAAGAAAACTCTTCAGCTACTCTTTGAAATTTGTATCCCAATGCGCATATTCGACTTTATGTATACATATTTGATGGAAAGTGATGTCAGTTTTGCTGGATATCATTATCTGTCTATGAAATCCAATGGAGATAGGTACACATTTTGATAGATATATCTTTGGAATAGCCATGAAGGATTTCTCGCTAGTGAATATCCACCATTTTATATTCTAACTTCTTTCGATATTGAACGGGAGCACACTATGTGGACCGGTAGGAGAGAATGTGGACTTCATGTTGATGTGCCTCAGATGGTCAGATGAAGGAACCAAGACATTAGTCTCATGAGGAAACCTTGATATGTCTTACGAGACATTTGTTCCATGAGGGAAACTCGATATGTTTTAGACATTGGTTCCATGAGGGAACCTCGATATGTGTTAGAAATGTGTTCCATGAGGGAACCATGAGATGTATAATATGTACACAGTTCATGAATGAATCCTTAGGTTGAACACTTCAGGATATTTGGGTGCCTAGTATACATTCATGTACCCAAGGAGAAAAGAACCAATATAGACCCTTCAGGAAGAAAGGGTACATTTGTGGGATACCATAAGTCTTCGAAGGAATACTGGATCTAGATCCCTAGTCAGAGATAGATTGAGGTGAGAATAGATGTTACCTTTGAGGAGGAGGAAACCTTCACGATATCTAGAGGATCTCACATGGATATTGATAGTGAGAGACATGAAGAGATGGTTACTTCTCCCCCTCACCCTCCATCATTTCAGAGGGAGACATTTGAGCCTATTGATCCAATTGATACTGTTGATCCTGTATCTCTAGTTGATGTTCCGAGAGATATTGTAATAGGTAGGAAGAGACCTTCTGTTGACAGGCGAAATTGATCGTCCATCAACTAAGAGAGTGGAACTGGTTCGTGGTTGTCTAATAACCCAAGTCGTTTGGAATGAACCACCCTGACGGGTTTAGCGGCTCCGTTAGCCGATCTAAGGTCCTAGGAAAAACAAATAGAAAACTAATCTAAACTAACTAACTAAAACTAAATAAAAGAAACTAAACTAAAAAAAACAAACTAAACTAAAACTAAATAAAACAAATTAAACTAAAACTAAATAAAACAAATTAAACTAAAACTAACAATAAATAAAACGAACTAATATAACTAATCTAATTAAAACTAACTATTAAACAAACTAACTAATCTACTATCTATATATATAAACTACTAACTAATACTATACTAACTACTACCTGAAATATAGCTTATTTACAAAATATACAATATCTACAAAATACAGATTTAAATAAAACCTGGAAAACTCATTTGCTTTCTGCCCTAAGATAGAGAAAGATATTTTTGTTGATTTTATAATTTTATAAACAAGAAATAAAACTTACTGAAATTAAATGATCTAATATACTAACTATACATATATCTAACTAACAAATATACTAAACAGATAAACAACAAACAGACCTGGAAACGCTCCAGATTTGTCCTGTGTATGATGACTTCGAAGCTGGTGAGAGGAAGGAAACTCACACCGGATGATCCAGAAGCTTTTTGTAAATGATAGCTGCAATGGTCTTTGAGTTTATTTACAGGACAAACAAGACATAAAAATTCATAACAATTATATGATTTATAAATCTCTGCAATTAGGTAAACCTGTTATGCAAAAAACTTATACTTAATAATTCAATTAATGAAGAAGAGAAATCTGTCATTTACAAACTGAATCAAGTAATTGCTATGTTTTTTTAAGTACTGGAAGAAATCAGATATGGATTACATTGATTAAATCATATCATTTGCAAAATACTAAGATAGCTAAAGTAGTCATTAACCAAATGCAAATTGATACACATAAACATGAAACAAAATATTGATATTATGAAAAGCTAAAGCTGTAGAAGAACATCAAATTTTGTCTCAGTCTGTATTAAAATTCCATATCCTTGTTCTCCCATGAATGAGGATGGTGTTATTACAAAAATAATGAGTATTTATAAGTTTTTCCACAAGGTAAAACCTCCCTGTGGAAGTTATCAAACTGTTTACATAATCTGGGAAGATATTCCCAAGATCAACTAAACTAGGAAACTAAAATGAAACTAAAGCATCATAAATATCCTCTAAATTGTCCATGAAATCCCATGCAATTTCGAATTCACCTGAAACAGGTCCAAAATAGACAAGTTAGAAGACTCTTTTATTAATAAAATGATAAAAATTAAATTCTATAGACTTATCTACATAATCATCTGATTTTGTAGCTAGTCTAAAATAATATACGGAATCAGAATTGAAATTAAATCAAATCTTTTAAGAAATTCCATTCAATTGACATCCAATAATTACTTGAGAATGGATCATAAATTGAAATTGATATTCTATAATGAACTCAAACAGGATCGACATCATTAACCAAGTACAGAGATAGCAATACTCTGCTTCAATTATAGTCATAAATCGGGTAAATGAAATCATATGAAACAAAATCGTAATCATTTCTCAACAAATCAAATCCATCTATTATGAAATTGTTTTGATATTCAATTGAAAATGGAACAAATTGAAAACACATTGTTACACTTGCAAATCGAATAGAATTATCACAATAAATGTATAGCAAGTGATTTAGATTGTGAACGAATCAAAACGATAATTGACTCGTAACAAAAATCATAACCGGATCAATCAAACAGGATTTGTTATAGATTTCGATCGTTGATTATTGCATAGTAAGCAAACAGGATCGATTAATTTTGATCACAATTGTTTCAATCAAATGAATCAAATCAGGGTTTGACCAATTCGTTTCACAAAATTAAAATATAGAGTATCAATTATAATTTGAACTCGACTCATAGGACAAACTTGCCAAATTAGAACAAAAGTGAATCGATTAGCTCAGATTTTCACATATTTGTTATGATTCGGATTCATTTCCAAGTCAAGCGTGAATGTCATTTGAGCGTAATGTTTTCATCAAAGAGACAGAGTCATTATCCTTAACTTGGAAACACTCAAAGATAGAACATCACACAACACAACATTGTAACAAGTATTTTCCTGAAAACATTTACCAGTCATAGCATACCAATGATAATGAAATCGAATCCGAGCAGAATCCTAACAATCAAACTTGATCAAATCGTTCACCAACCATAGCATATGGATCATAACAAAATCAAATCCGAACATAATTATGTTCTAAACTGAATATGAAAAATTTCCTTTTCAAGTCGTATACAAACCAATTCATTTGAAGGCAAAATATTAATTTTGTCACCTTAACGAGGCAAGCCAATCAACCAAATTCAAGCAAAATCTATTGATTTCTATACTGGGAATAATCAAATCGTGTATCGAATCGAAATTTCTTTCTATTCAAAGAAAAGCTATATATAGAATGCACGCAATATAACAGAGCCATTCAAGATGTGAACATAACTGTTTAAAACTGAATCGAAAACATTATAACAGCCTAGATTATTTACAAAACAACACGGTGTGAAAACCATACATGTGTAGCGACGAGGCTACTTGCTTATACCAGCTTTGAGTTTACAACAGCCGTGGCTGATTCCACATTTTTAAACAGGATGGAGCCGGTTGTCTTTTGTTTTTTATTTGTTGCTTGTAGCTTGGCCTTTGATTGGTTAGGACTCCAATCTGGTCTTCCAATGACTGAATCTTTGACAGAAGTATCAGAACATCAATAAAATATCACTCTAACCATGAATTGCATTGGTCACAGGGTGACTGTGTGGGTTCAGACAGAGCAGGCGAGGGTTTGGGCAAATGACCAAGGGTTTCACAAGGCAACTTAATGCCTAGGTAGTTAGGATCATCCTTTAGGCAGGGGGGTAGGTTTGATACAAAATCATATGAGGGTTCAGAACACAAACCTTGCGAGTAGGGGTACTCGCTAGCCAAGAAACGCTCCACTTCCGAATTGGAGTCCTCACTCAAAATGATAGGGTTTGGCTCAACAGGGGGTTTTGGCTTGTTCCTTGCCATCCGTGAAATCAAACGTGCATTATTTTTCCCTTTGGCATTTGCATCAAGGTTTTCCTTGAGATTTTTTCTCATAGGCTTTGTAATTGCTTCTTCACTCTTAGCTACAGGGTCGGGCAAGTCGATAGGAGGGTCGAATGAGGGTTTAGGCAATAGGAGGTGTAAGGGTAGAGGCGGTTCATCCGTAGACTTAGTTACCACAGGTTTATCAACCTGGATAGGGTTGATGTCTTCAAAGCCATTACGGGTGATGAAGGCCTTCCAACTGTCACCAAGCAAACTCAAACGATAAACAACAATGAGATTAATAAGCCCATGATGAAACAGGTTGTTATCAACCTTGTGCCTTTTATACTTTTTGGACATTTTATACAGGCTCCGATGAAAATAGAACGACATGTTTAGAGGATACCCTATAAAAATCATCAATAGACGCAGGTGGTAGAGGAACACAAGCTCGTATCAACCTTCACAGGTCACAAACTGCTTGATTATCATTAATAAATCTTGCCATCATTGTTTAAGCATAGTTACTGGCATACCTCTATCATAGGAGGTGATTTTGCGCGATTGAAACAATAATGTCCACGACACTTCCTCGACCTTGCAATTCTTAAACCAACGTTGTCCAGAGGTAGGCAACCTTGTGGATGAGTTGATGAACTGTTCATCAATCTCTAACTGTATATATCCAACCTTGGCTCGACAACAAGTGAAGGTCATGGAAAACTATCGTTCTACACAAAGGTTAAAACCCTCAAAACGTTTCACAAAGGTAAGCCATCCATTGTCTGCAAAATCTTGGAGGGCATTGTCAAACATCAACAGGGCTTGGTTTCCATTGGGTTCAACTCGCACGACTAGTGCCATGGATCCAAATGCATGGTAAGGGAAGGGTTCGAATTCATCAACACACACAGTAACAGAGCTACCCGAACCAATAACAATGAACAAGCGAAAAGGGGTAAGCATAAATGCGTGAATGCGAAGGTGGTGGAGTCTTGCATGCATACAATTCATTATCCAAGTACAAACACCAAATTTCATAGATGTTCATTCCATAATAATAGTTCAACCATTATGCCATGTGTACAACCAATGAAATCAAATGTATATGCCAATACATGCAAATGTTATGCCATGGTGTTCAAACATCCGACATATAAATCAAAACCCAAAATCAACTATGCGCCAATGTATATAATCAAAAGTTTAATCAAAGTGCCAAACTGAATTCATATAGTCGACTAGACAAGTTTATGAAAAGATTATAATAAGGATTATATCATATGTATATAAAAAATTTAATCAAAACCCCTATTAATTTTCATATAATCAATGATCAAGCAAGTCATAAAAAGTGTAAATCCAAATGCTCAATGCCTTACAAACTCAATAAAATCAATTTATGCAATCAATATAAGAATGTCCAATGAGCATAGTTCGAAAGTCCTTCTAGCCACATAATGACAAGCAAAAGGTAAGTGCAGTAAGCATATCGATAAAAGATCATGACAGTTCAGATAGTGGTCGAAATGTGACCTCGAAAGGAGAAATTTTCACACTTACATTCGTGAAAACTTAATGAAGACAAATGTGCAAATGTTGCAAGAAATGAAAATGTCGTCTATTCTAAAAATGCGACGAAAACTTGACGTTCGCAAGACATAGGTATAGGCATCTTATAGGATAATAAAAAAAAGTGAATTAGCTGCCAAAAATGGCGACACACTGGTAGAAGTAGTTATCTCTGCAAAAGTAACAAATTCAGATTAGGACAGCCAAAAAAATTTCAACTTAAAAATAACAATCAGAAAATTATACAACCATCATCGTAAATCATTTTTTTCCAGCAGTGTTTTAAAAACTGAAAACCAATAACAGTCTTAAGATCAACAAATCATGATATTAAAGATAAAATCTTCAATACTGTTGGCATGGCTGCTGCTGCTAGAAGGCGTCTATAGCCTCGACAGAGTTTCCATTTAACCCACTCTGACATCTGTATCCTGTCAAGAAGTTCTAGATCAGAATAAAGGACATTAAAGAGGTTTCTTATATTTTTTGCAGATTTTCATGTACCCGTCATTGCTTCACTGCTAGCGGGCCTGTTCAGTACCCCGGCGAAGTTGTCTTGGTGCCATGCATGTATTTACCCACTTCCAGCAGACCTATTCAGTATCCCGGCGGGTTTACAAGCACTTCCCATAGCTCTTATTAATAATTTTTTTTTTTTTTCATAGGTATATAGCTGAGTGGGGTGACGCTGAAAATCTTGATATTTTAACATATTTTTTCAGACCTCATCAGATTTTTTTTTTTTTGTTAGCATTGTCCTTTATTTAGCTGCAGAAATGTTTTATTTCTAAAACAACTTACTATGATAGGGAGGCATCTTTTGAGTCATTCCTTTACGGAAAAGGGACAACGTAAAAAGATAATAGATGATCATGACAAGCTTTGCTCAGAGATTGAAATCAGTAAACTTCTTTCAAACAAAAAAAATTTCCAACACAAATATCAATTTCTGCAATATATCATTGATGTTTGTACAAATTTTCCGAAGTTATTTCAGCGAAGAAATTTTTCTATCGTCTTTGTCTGAATAGCTCAATGTACGGGTATGTGTATTTTTCAAAAAACACAAACTGATAAATTCAAATAAAAAACAAAGACAAATGAAAAAGCAAACAAAAGAAAAAATATTTACATAATATACAAGGGTAGTTATCAAGCAAAGTATCTTTTCAGGGCTTGGCCATTCACAGGATAGGTGTCAAGCTGCCCTTCAAGATTCTATAATCGAAAGGAACTAGGACCCAACTTTTCAGCTTTTAAAAATGGTCCAAGCCATAAGTTTTGAAATTTGGTGTGCTCACCCTTTCCTTCGTGTGGTTTATCCCACTTCAAGACGAGATCACCTACTTCAAAATTCCTATCAGAAGCAGAATTAGAATCGAACCAACTTTTAATTAATTGTTGATGTTGATCTAACTTACGCTTAGCTTGGGCTCTTACTTCTTCCAACTTCATCAAAGCGTTAATTTGGATTTCTAAAGGGGGACAATCTTCTTCTTGGATTTTTTGTGACAACTGAAGCGAAGGAAGAAGAATGTGAGGTGGTAGAAGTGCTTCTCTGCCATAAACGAGAAAAAAGGGGGAGTTACCTATAGCGGGTTTGGGTGTTACCCTATCATCCCACAGTGTGTTCAATAGTGCATTGTGCCAGTTCTTGTGATTTTCAACCACGGTTCTCTTGATAATTTTAATCAAGTTCTTTGTTGATTCTACTAAGTCGTTGCCCTGGGGGTAGTAACTAGCAGAATACTTCAACTTTATTCCTTTCTCCAAAGAAAACTCTCTCATCTCAAGAGAAGAAAAGTATGAAGCGTTGTCAAAGACTAGATAGTCAGGGATACCGAAACGAGTGGTAATATTCGAGTTTAGAAAAACGATTACCTAACTGGTGTTAACATTTCTTAGCACAGCAACTTCAGACCATCGAGTAAAGTAATCTGTGGCTATCACAATATACTTATGATGTTGTGAGGAAGGAGGGTTAACTGGACCTATGATATCAAGGCCCCATTGCTGGAAAGGAGAATCTACTGAAACGGGTTGCAAGGGAATGGCTGGTTTTTGCAACCGCCCTGATGCTTTCTGATGGATGATACATTTACGACACAAGGCATGGGCGTCCCTAAAAAGTGTGGGCCAGTAGTAATCAGCTCTTAAGACCTTATGAGTAGTGGTTTAACCACCGAAGTGACCACCAGCTTCTCCTACATGCAACTCAAGAAAGAATTTTTTCTGCTTCGTCTTTCTCGAGACAGCGCATCAATACACCGTCAAAATTTTGACGAGACAGTATACCGTTAATTAGATGAAAGGATGCAGACTTTAGCCTCAATGCTCTTCTCTTGGCGGGGTCAAGGTGACGGGGTGTTGACCCATGTTCAAGATAGAATCTAATATCGTTGTACCAGGGACTAACAAGGTTTGTGTGCAACAAATCAAACTTTGATCGCTTTGTTCTAGGTTTGATGTATCACTATCTTCTTGCTATCCTGTTTCCGAATCAACAATCAATTTACACAACCCTTGGCCTCTCACAATTTGAGCTGGGGTGATCTCTAAGTCATACTCCTACAAGGAGGTGACCCAGTTAGCTCTCTCCTCTACTAACTCCTTCTGCACTAACAAGTTCCTTACGGCAGGGTAGGGGACAATGACTTTCGTCCTTGACTTCAAAAGATAGGACCGAAAATGCTTAACTGCTTTGAAAACAACGTAGGCTTGTTGATCAAGCACTGGGTAGTTAAGTTCAGCACCTTTGAAAGCAGAGATCATAAAGGCGATGGGTACTTTGTTGTTCTCGGAATTCTTCTGAGTTAGGACGACGGCATAAGAACGGTCAGATGCAAAAGTATAGAGTGTAAAATCTTGAGAGAAGTCAGGGCTCATGAGAGACGGAGCGTCTATTATGGCCTTCTTTATGGCATTAAAAGCTTGATTTTCTGTGGGTCCCCAGTAATATTGGGTGTCTTTCTTAATCAGGTTCTATAGAGGCCTGGCCATTTCGGAGAAACTGGGGACGGATCTTCTCACGAAATTAATATGGCCTAAGAAAGACTACATGGATTTTTTGGATGTAGGTGGGGGAAGTTTAGCGATGACTTGCGTCCTCTCAGGGTCAATAATCATTCCATCACTAGACACAATGAATCCTAGTAGTTTACCCTGTTCTACTGCAATGATGGACTTTTTGGGGTTCAAGGAAATGCCGTATTTACGACATCGTAGCAGAACGGCTCGTAAGTGAGCTAGATGATTGTCTTTGTTTTTAGAATAAACAGTCACATCATCAAAGTAAACTACGATGGAGTGATTGATTAAGCCTTGAAAATCAATGTCCATTGCTCTCTGAAAGGTAGCACCAGCATTAATCTATCCAAAGGGCATTTTGCGATAAGCATAAGTGCCCCACGGGGTACGGAAGGTAGTTTTGAGTTGGTCTGGCGGAGACATCAAGACTTGGTTGTATCCAGAGAAACCATCCAATAA